>JADDOH010013487.1:0-73083 GCA_016648135.1 Agrypnia vestita | reverse complement strand
TTTCTTGGTAAGTGGTCTGATCCTACGATGGGATCTGCTACGTTTGACTCAAAATTAATTAAATTTATTAATAAATGGGAAAAAAAACAAAATGTGTTAATAGGAAAAAGAATGCACAATAATGTGATGTAGATGGAGATTGTTGAAGAAGAAACAGAAATGGTATATACAATAAAATATTTGGGAATGATCATAGACTTCAAATTATCTTTTCAAAAACACATTCAATATATTTTTCAGAAAATTGCAAAAAGTAATATTCTTAGGAAGAAGAAGACAAAAATTTACTCGAGAAATAGTAATGATAATTTATAAATCAATTTTTGCTTCTTATTTTTAATACTGCGCCACTATTTTGTACTGAGTAAGAAAAGATTGGAAATTCAATAAAACTGAACGATGAGAATCATTCTAAGGAAAAATAGATATTTTTAAATAAAAAATGTGAAGAGATTTAAATTGGCTCAGCATTAAACAAAAATCAAAGCGAAACGCAATGATTTTCATATTATATAAAATCTTAAATGATAGAATTCTAAAATACTTCTTAAATGAAATAAAATTTAGCACAGATATTCATGCACATGATACAAGAAATTGAAACGAAATGAGTGATCCAAATAGAAAGGAAACAAATAGGTACACAAAACTATTTGTACTACAAAGGAATAAAAGATTACAATAATCTATCATAGAATGTGTATCATACATCTGTACCAAACTCTTATCCGAGCACACCTCGAATATGCATCTAGCATTGGAATCTCTACTTTAATATACATATTGAAAAACTTGAAAAAATACAAAGAAAACACATATGAACACTTAGCTTTAGATTACACCATCCCGCGGCAGCACTATGCAGATTCATTGAAATATTTTAACATTTTAAGTTTAAAAAACATACGCACAGCTCTTTAAATTATTAACATGTAAAAAATCTGTTCAAACCAATTTCCAAACAAATAATAAATAAACTAAAAAATTATAAAAAATAATCAAATTTTAATTATTATATCAAATTGAATATGAATGAAAATTGAATAATTGAATAAAAGTTCATTATAATTCATTCATTGTATTATTAACTAAATAAAGAAATATAAATAAATAAAAATTTAAAAAATCATTAGCATATCGGCTAAAAGAAAGAGTGTCTGCTCTCAATAGAATCTTTACTGGTTTATAAATTTTATTTCATTTTGATAAAGATATGAGACGTACTCTTGCAACTCATTTTTTCAATATAACAAAACAAATAGGTATGCCCTTTTAGTTTTCAAATTCAAATGTTAAATTTCTGAAGTAATCACTAAATATTTTCCAAGTTTAATTTCCAATTCCTCAAAGTGTACAACTCTGCATGCGGTTATACCGCATTTAATAAACTCACTTTAACAAACACTCAAAACACCCCAAATATAAAGGCACAATATTGAGGTTTTGGTCAAGTCTAAAATGTATTCTGCCGGAAAATATAGTCAGTTGTGCCACCACCTGTGGGCAGCAAGTAGAACTAAATTGCTCAGAAAATATTGTCATATTAGGCAGCTCAAGTGTTATTTCTCACCTAATACATATTGAGCATGATATTTTTCACTGCCGACAAACACAAAGTATTGTTTCCAAATTATTTCATAGCTTTTTTTCTTTCTAACCCAATATTTAGATGGTGAATCATATGTATGTGTATTACTTCTCAAATACACATATACAAATATACATATTATATGTATAAAAAACATTCCTAAATTCGGTGTTTTTGGCAAATGACCAATTAATACCCTGAGAGGTATCAATGAATAGCTTGTGGGTATGGTATTTGTGACGCTCGTCTAGTGATCTGGTGGTCGATGGTTCGAGCCCTATTCTAAGACATCAGCAAGTTAGTTAGTATACAACTTACCAAAAATTTGATGATTTCGTCGATGATGTGTAGAAACGGCGAACATTACATTGTATAAAGTGATCTCTTAAGCCAGCCTTATGTCAGGTGGTAAGCTAAAAAGAAAAGACTTCCATACATATTTCTCCATATTTTTCGCTTCATCTCTGTGAGACGTCTATAATTTTTCTTAATAATTGTGTAGTGTAATGATAGAACTTAACCTTTCATATATTTAAGTCAGTAAGTATTCAAAAATATCCTATTTGACTCGGAAATCCATAATCGCAGTCGCAGTAGAGCGCCATGCATCCCTTAACATCACCTCTCTGATGGGCACGCCTGTCTCTTGCAGGGTGGGCACACCCTGACCTTCTCCTCGATCTCGGTCCCTTTGGCATGGGTGATTTGAAAAAGCTGCGCCGACAAAGCCACGAAATAAAAATGTAAATTAATAAACAGAATATTAATTTTTTAGTATTATAATGTTAACCTAAAAAATAAAATAAAGACATGAATGAAAGTGAATGAGCAAAGAGAATATTTAAAGTATATTTAAAAATAAAAATAAATATAAAAACATTTAAATGATTAAGTGTATAATTTGAATGTTTTGTCTTTAATAATTTTTTTATTGTTAAATTAAAAAATCAAATAATTTAAGAAATATTTTTAAAAAATAACAAAATAAAAATAACAATTTTAAGATTTAAATAAATGACAGTTTAAATTTATTACTATATAATGGCATTAATAATTAAAATGGAAAATTTTTATAATGAGCCGCGCGACAAACTGGAAAGGGCAGGGGGCAGGGTGGAATGGCAAAAAATTCTGGAGGAGGCCAGGCTCACAGTGAATGGTACCCACCGCTTACCCAGGACCGTTCTAAGAGAAAAAGCTTCCATATCGGTCCTACTCAATCGTCTCCAGGTTGACATTTTTTTCAACTAACAAGCAGGACCGTGCTGCACCGCACCGGTCGTATAAACCGCTGCGAAGCGGCACGACCGAGCGCTAGAACAAAGCCATTTAATGTCTAATTAATTAATGCTTACAGTCTTTCATTTTATTTAACATAATAATTAAATAAAACACGACTTGGTAAAACGGACTTTTTTTTCATTTTTAATTTTGATTCGCGCGGCAATGTCGGTGCGGCTTTATCGTCACGGCATTGTCGGGATTGATTTGGGCGGGATGGTTTTGCGTGGCTTTGTCGTGGTGGCTTTTTCGGCGCGGCTTCGTCCTGCGTGGATTTTTCGGGGTGTCACTGACTTGTTCTCGGACGTCGAGTCGACGTGCAAAATTTCAGTTTGATTGGATGATGGGAAGTGTGTTAATTTTTACCTCCAAGACATTTCCACATAATTTAAAAATGGCATGGAATGCTACAGAAATACCTGGAGTACAGGGCATCGCGAATTTTCGTTATCCAATAAACACCTATTTCGTAATATCTTGTGTTAGAGAGACAAATGCCACCGTGCTTACCCTGGCTTGTATGTTTGTTATATTTTTGATGAACCAATTTCAATTTTCCCGATCTGAGGTACTTCCAATTATTTTTGGCCTTGCTTCCCATCCCGACTAATGCCCTAGGCGAGAGCAGAGCTGGGAAACCGTCCGTCTTGTAGACAAGTTTTCCCGCTTTACGACCTAGCCGAGATCAGCGTAACGTGTATTTCAGTGAACCTGACACTCTTTTCAGTGATACTTGTCTTGGCAGTCCTCTCCCAAACGTACCTGTACATATAAAAAAGAGACTTCGCGTCACGTCCGTAGCGCGTAGACTTGTTTCCGCCTTGAATCTTGGACAAGAAATCTCCCGCGCGCGAGCTCGCTGCCATATATATAGTCCTCAGGCAACCTCCCTCCGGAGGGCAGACCACCGGCCAATAGAACGTCGTACCTCCGTTTCCTCCGCCAATCCAGCGCACTTTCAGACCTGCCAGGCGAATTTGCACCTTACCGACCGTCATTCTTCCGCGGACCTACGGGCCGCTCTCTCGCATAGTACTTTTTCGATGGGCGGATTTTTCTGCGTTTTTCTAGCGATTTATCTTTTTGTTTTGTTTTATTATTGCTGATTTGTACGTGTATTAAAGAGCCATTTATTAAATATTATACAATTTAAAGTATCTTTTATTTTTAGGAAATTTTTAATGAAATGAAAATTTTGCGTGTTTGAAATTCAAAAATTTGAAATGAAAAAAAAAACGGACCTACGGGCCGCTCTCTCGCATAGTACTTTTTCGATGGGCGGATTTTTCTGCGCCTTTCTAGCGATTTATCTATTATTGTTTTGTTTTATTATTGCTGATTTGTACATGTATTTAAGAGCCATTTATTAAATATTATACAATTTAAAGTATCTTTTATTTTTAGGAAATTTTTAATGAAATGAAAATCATTATTTTCCAATTAAAAAAAATACACACCTACATTTTTTTTTTTAAATTTATTTATGGGAATGGCTGGATATTTAAAACCATTGTGTACAATCATGTTAGGTATAGATTGTACCTAGATGCCAAACGACAGATAGAACAAACTGCAATGGGATTTTCGTCGATGTTCGAAAGAAGTGTCCTTACAAACTCCATACTTTGATCATTTAAGTTTTCAAGTCATTTTTAAACCACAATCGGTCTTATTCTAAAATATTACATGTTACGTTGTTAGATTCGATCGTAAAATAAATCTCATTACATTCGGAAAATTGAAATTGTCTTGTAAACGAGCCCACTCCATCGATTTTCCCGTAGACAAGAAAAAGTCGGCGAAATAAAAGCGCGAATTTATGTCGCAGAAGATCGACTGGAAACCATTTAAGAATGTTTATTTTTAATTTTTTCAGCGAAATTTAACAGATTCTAGATCCATTGCTTAAATAATATTAAATACCGTGAAGCCTAAAAAGATATTTAATAATATATTGCATCTATGTAGCTATATGTATAACCCGTCAAACATGACGTACTTTAATCGTTTTATTTTAGGTTGTAGTTTTAATGCCCCAGCGGTTTATAAATAAAAACATATATGTAATTCTCTTCTATAAGGGTTTTTTATATTCTTAAATTTCTTAAATTTTCTAAAAAATATGTTAAAAATTTTTGTTTCTTGAAATTTTTATTGTTTAATGACTTATTTTTCACTTTGAAATAATGACAAAAATAGAATGAAAAAAACCTTAATAAAAATATTTTTCAATTTACTGCAAGATTTTAATAACTTTATGTGACTTGTATTAAAACGGATGAATTTTTAATATTCCATATAAGTTAATGTAGTGGTATTCCAAGGTTTTAGGGAAGGTAAGTCGGAAATATTAAAAATAGTCGCATATGATGCGTAATACTTGACATATCACAATTAAAAATAAAAATTGAGCAGCAACAGAAATTAACATCAAAATTTAAAAAAGCTTATAGCTATATATTTTTTAATTAGTAAATACAAGTAGTTGTATAAGCTTGTTGTATAAAGGCTTTGTACGTGCTGCCGAACCCATTTTCCTTTGCTACATATCCCTCCAACTGTGGCCTCCAGGTTATAATCATCCTCAAGATGTTTCCAAAGATTCAGGATTTATGAAAAAATTATACGAACGCTAATTTAATTATTTATTTCTGAACTCAATATTCAACATTTGTCTTTTTATCTGAAATAGCTATTTGGAGAAACGAATGAATACCGAAATAATTTTGAATTCTTGTGTAATTAAGAAATATTCTCCTCGACTCTTTGATTCGATAAAGACTCGTAGCTATACAATAATGCTAAATGATGTTAAACTTTGTTATTAAATTTAAACACTCAAAGAAACTACACAAAGGATAAACTCATTCGAACAAATTCTCAAGAATAATTTAAAGATTTCATTTGTTTCGCAGAATATAAATTTGATTTGATAATATTTCAAGTATATTTTATTATTTTTGCTCGGGAAATATCAGCGTACCTACCTGTGCTTTGATCCCAAAATAAATAAGTTACTTTAAATTAACTTTGCTGCAAAGAAAATGCTTAAATCAGATGGAAAATCAAAATTGCTTTTACATTTTCACCCGATACAGCTGGCTCAAGTCGAAAATCAAAACTAATAATAGGCACACTTATGGTCTTCAATATCATATTACCTTTTCTTTCTTACCTTAGTATCACTTTATGCTGATTCGGATTGAAAGCGTAGGATAAATTTATTCAAGATTACGTTTGACGTATGTTCATGTTCTCATATTCAAAGAGATGTAGATAAACTAATGAACGAAGGCATATGTAGGCTTTAGAACATACTTTGGAAGGAGGCTTTAAAAGCGCCTTTAGATCCCGACGAATGTTTTTAGAACCTTTATCAACTACATCAGCTCCAAGTGCTCGTTCTAGCAAGTGACGCTAGTATTAATATGATTTATTCACGCATCTTGCATCACAGATATTACCTTCGATAAGCATTTTTTAGTCTATATGCCTATCCTTTACAGATCTAAAAGTAAGTTAAATCATCTAATAAATTAATTTCTTAAAAAACGACAAATTATTATTGTGCTAAGATTTATACTCCGAACCAGCGATCGAAATATTGATATTATTTTTCAATTTTTTACTAAATAGGAAAAATTTCATCCATTTTCAAAAGTAACTCTAAATTTATTTATTAAATGAATTAATAACTGGAGGAAATTGAAAATTTTACGACAAAATCCATATACGATAATCTTGAAAAATAATTTTAGAAATACTGGAATGCGAAGAAATAACAAACATTTAATTTATTTCCTTAAAAATTGTCTAAATGACTATTATTTTTCTTTAATAGGTATTATTGAGTTAGTGAGAGCGACGATTGATTATTAAATTAAGTCGCTGTTAGTGCCCTCCGAAACACAGCCAAGATTCCCTTTAAGAATCATTTAAAATTATTCAATTAGTCAAAAGTAATTAATTTTCAGCCTTTATTTTTAATGGTAGTATTTATATTTGTAACCATCTCTCCACAAAGTATTCAGAAAGTAATATAAATAAAGATAATTAAATTAGTATTGGAGAGTATCGCGAAGAGGCAATATTTTGTTTAATTTTGAATCTTCCGCGCTGGCGCCATTGCTCCTAGCGTTAATGGACAGATGTCGCTGCTTCCGACCAGGGATAATCAAAATGGGTAATGAATATTACGAAGATGAAAATTTACGTGGAATATTATTTTCAAGCAAGCAAAAAATATATTAAACTCAACCTACGGTAGCGAAGATCAAGACGCTTCCAGTCAGTGTATTAACCGCGAGTTTTATATAAATACATATATTTTGTAAAAAAAAAAAAAGAAAAAATATTTTCACCAATAATTTCGAATGTCTGTCCGTAACTTTCTACCCAATAGCTGATCTCGTTCCGTTCTCAAAATGAGTATGATTTCAAAATTGTTATTAAATTAAATTAAAACATCGACTATTACCTATGATTTTTTAATAAAATACTCCGAATGAAAAATTATACAGAATAAAATAACTCTGAATAAATTTTTTTATATTTAGATTTTTTAAAGTATTTCGGTTTAATGAAAATTTAAACAAAAAAATTAAATTAAATTAAAAATGAAGTGCATATTTTGTTATATTGCATAAATCTTAGGCATAAATCAATAATCAAAATATATAATTCTCCGTTTAACACTTTCCATTACTAACGTTACCAGATAGTTCATATAATAATGAGGTATAATGTGATATATATACACATAATAATATAGGTGTAATATAAAGAGCAAAAAAAGCATAATATAAAAGACATATAAAAATTTGAGTAATGTAATAATACTTGTGTTGGGAATATTAAGAGATATTCATTTTATTTTGTAGAAATTATTAACGTACTTATTATTTATTTATTGAGTTATTTTTCTTACTTTCAAAGTACTGACTGCATGCCGCTGCGGTAAATCTATAGGTTAAAATCGTGTAATGTATTAAAACGAATTCTCTATTACACTGCACGCGAATTTACAAAAGTTCAAAAGTCTTCAACAGAAATATTATTATCAATTATTTAAACGCTTCAAAATTGTTGTGCCTACTTATTTTAACCCTACGCCTGCGGTACTAGCACACAGTCTATGAGGCCTCGGGAGCTTTGTTTTAGTTCAACTTTGTGTATAAGGTGGAAACTCCCTACCTACGCAGATACCTTCTTGGAATTACGCTTAGTATATGCTGATCACTTACAGTTGTTGTTCATATCAAGTATTGTTTTAAAAATAGAAAAAATAACCCGTTGCAGATTGTAAAAAAAGGAAAAGTATTTTTGTTGCAAAAACTGTAATAATTAACAGCTTGCTTTCTGCAACAGCATTTTCTTTGCTCTTAAACATTATAAGACTTGTGGTGGAGCCAGACCTGCTTGGACTTTAGTCCTTCGAGCCTCCCAAACGGACCAATCGCGCTCGAGGGATATCGCCCAACGAGAAGCCCGAGGCGCCGGCAAAGTACCAATTGATTCTCTCACCGCCCGGCGCCCGCGATACCACGCTCAAACTCGCTCTCCGTGTATTGTCGCATAACGCATTCTCGAACATATATAATTGTGTGTCTTCAATAAACCAACGAGTTAATTGTGAGTACTTCTTTCTATTCATCCTCTATCACATCCCGCCTTACATACACCTTCACGCAACACACATTCATTCACATGCCTTCAGCGTTCACTCAACATGTATCAGACTGATTGTGCATTTTGGCAGAGGTGCACAGTCACACTGATTCCTTCGCGAATACACGCACAAATACATTTAAAACAACATAACTGCTAAAGGCTTTATAATTGCATAAAACTAGTATAACTGGTTAATAAATATAATAACAATAGTCTTATATTAATATCCTGGAAGATCTAAAACAGGATCGGGAACTGGAGTGGGGTAACAAAGTAACCCCAGTCAAAATTGGGTTTTAATGAATTATAATGGTTTAAAAATGTACTATAATATTTTTAATTACTTTTCTTATACAATGAAAACATGATTCTACTAAATTTTTTATCAATTTATAAAAAACCGTAGTATTTTGACCTCTCGTGACTCACAAGCATCTGACTGACAGAAGCCGTGCAAGCAGAATGAATTAAGCGTATCGTATAGAATATTGACGATTGTCTAAGCAAAAACATTTTTATTATACTTTTAACTCTTTTATTACACATTATTATTTGATTATCTTTGGGGTGTAGTCTTTGGGATATTTATGAGGATTATAAAGAGTATCAGCTCAATGGCATCAATAATTATTAAATAGTTTTAAAAATTTGATTCAATCCCGATCTGGAACGGGAATGTTAATAATAAAATTATAAATTCATTTACTATTTATAATTTTTCCTCCAAGTTACTGTAGTAATACTCCAACAATTTATAGAAAATATGTCGGGAATATTTTTTAAAAAATGCAAACTTTTATTATCGCTTATCTCCGTAACCATCAATATTTCACCTAAAGTGTAAAGAATATGTTCTATTCAAAATTTCATTTCCCCGAAGTTTTTGCTACTAGCTATGAGACACCCTGTACATTGTCACAGATTCGCCGCGACTGAGAACGAAATGAAATATTATAAATCAATTAAACTTTTATTTATAAACGTAGTCAATCCAGACAAACTTAACTAAAACACTAGGTATTCCCTAATACGCAATATATCGCTCACTAGAATATAGGTACCACATACTACCGCAGGTACTCTTTATTCATAGAGAGAATTGTATAGTAAAAGTGAGAACAAATCTAGTTTCTAGAAAAAATCTAAATTTATTTTTTATGATTGCATTAGAAGATATTAAATATCAAAAATGTACAGGTTTTTATTTCTTCTAATTTAATATGTATTTTTGTAAAATAATAATACAATTAAAAAATATTAAGATTTCAAGCAGCACCCACAATTATTATCATGTTATTACTTTTATGATTTAAAAATATAATATTCAGCTTTTCAATGTTGATTAGGACTGTTTCGCAATAAACCTGAAGCACGTGAGAACTATTTTCAACCATAAAATTAAATATGTCATCAACAGGCGACCATAAATTTAAATGAACGCACTCAAAAATGTTAACACGTTTTAATTTAGCCGCTGACTACCATTTTATGACACTGGAGTATCGATTTTGGAGAGGATGCACGTGTCATGACATCACTCAACTCTTACAAATAAGATTTTTGCAGTGGCGTGGTCCCCCAAGAATCTATTTATATGAAAAATGTTATTTTTTTATTTTAAACAAACCTTTTGTTTTGTTTAAATGGTTAATACAAAGTGTTTTCTTGCTAACTATATAAATAATGTTACCACAAAATCATTTTTCAGTTATTGAAGAAGCCACATATTACTGTTCTAACACAAGGTATGTGTTAGGGCGACATCTGGGGAACGTCGCCCGAATGACATTATTTATGTTAGGTGACACCTGGCGCCCTATCGGCTGTTTGTATAATTAAACCAGAGCAATAAAGTTTTGGAAGGAGAAACATCTTTGTTATTTTTAACCTTGAATTTCTAAACTGAATCGAATGCATTCAACTATCAAATAATATTTAAAAAACCGCGATTGTATCATTATTACATTGTACTTTTTTATATTTTAATCGAACGTTCTTTCGTATAGTCAATTCTGGTTGGGGATAACATTTTATAATTATTTTTACTAAAGGTTTTCATGCCTTTGCTTCAATTATTAAATGATTTTTATACGCAAGATACATTACATTGAACTTGCGGCCTGCGCCAGATATTGCCAAGGGTTCAAATAGGCTTATAATTAGAAATAGCGTCTGTTTCATTAATAAAAAAATTTAAATACAGATTATTCCGGAAAAGAAATTACAAATAATGTTGGTATAAAATAGAATATCAGTTTTTAAAATTAACTTGTACAACAATTGTATTCAGAATTATTCGGAAACTTCTGTGAATCATTAAAGAAAACAATGAGTCCCATTTATTTTCTTCTTCAAGGGAGAATAAATTTTGGATTTATCTTTCTCAACAAATAAATCACTTCCCCCTTCCTAATCCCTTCTCTCACAGACCCTGAGACCCTTAGAGAGATTATTTTTGGATGCTGCAGTATTTGCAAGGCAGTGTGCACCGCGCTGGGTTAAAATGTGCACCTGCACATGATAAATGATGTTCCCGGATTAGAAAAAAGATTTGAAGTTCGTAGTGAAATTAAGTATCTGCTTCAAAGTTATTTTTCCTTTACTTATTAAGTGGTCCGCTTAAAAAACGCTGTTTATTACGTTTGTGCGTTTTTTTAAATTTAATAACTTTTTTTATTGAATGACATTATTCCCGTTTGTTCGGGCTGAACATAGCGGATAGTCCGATGTGTGAGTGTGGTTCTAAAGAGAAGACCCTCGATCAAATATTTTATGCCTGCCCATCTCGCAGCTCCATGCCCTCCAATGAGCTGATTAAGACTAAAGTTCAACTTCCAACCAACTGTCATAGTATATATGTTATAGTAAAGGTTTTCACGGGTGTTAGAAATGTTAGTATTAATTTCTTTGGGGGTAACCCGCGTCAAAATCTGGTCCTCAAAAGGATCATTCGTCAACCGATATTTCGCCTGAATCATAACAGGCATCTTCAGGGTGCCTTGTTAATAAATTTCCGTCACGAGGGGAAGTGCGAGCACGTCCGTTCGTATCGGAAGCATACTACCAAGTGAGGTCTGACTAGTCAAAATCTAAATTTGGGTACTTCAAATCATTCGGGTCATTATTACCTTTAATGGTTTTTGGGAATTTGGTATTGAATGTTGGGTATTCCCGGCAGTTGCTGGCCTTATTGGCGTTTGTCTGGCTCCTTGTGATGCGCTTTGTACTCGATGTTGCTTCTATTGTGTCGATATTTACCTATTCGGTGGTTGTATTTAATTGGTTTTTGCGCGCACAGGTACAGGTAAATAACTGTACCTGTACGCGCAAAACCACCAAACAGGTAAATATCGACACAATAGAAGCAACATCGAGTACAAGCGCATCACAAGGAACCAGACAAACGCCATTATATATATATATATATATATATATATATATATAATGATATATATATATGTTTTTGCTTGAGGTTTCCGCGAGTACTAGGCTAGTCCGTAACTTTTGAGGCCTTTTTAGCCTTGACAATGGCACGTGATACCGTGTCGAAAACGTCGGCCTTGGTCTTCTCACGGAGACCATTTACAGAAAACGCGAGGGATTCCAGAAGTTCCTTTTGTTACATAGATATATATATATATATATATATATATATGTATATTGCTGGCTTTTCTTTTGTACCCCTCATCTAAGTCAATTAGATATCTTTGTCATTCTGAACCATTATCGATATTATACTTATATAGTTGTATAATATTCTTGAGGAGAAGGAACTTTTTTAAACAGGTTAGATTTTGATTGATAACAAGTACTTAAACAGCGCAAGAAATAGACGGATGCACCTTGTTACCCATCCTCCTAGGTAAATGGTAAAGTATTAGGAATTCATTTCTTCCTTGGACTGTTAAAATTTTGAAATCGATAAAAAAAACGATGAAAAAAATTAAATGTCTTTTTCGATTTTCTGTACATGACTTTCATCCTGTATATATGCACGTTATAAAAATGGTATAAATCTAACTCTAAAGACATTTTTAATGCTGTGTAAAGATTTAAAATATATTTTATCATCTTCAGAATAGTTCTAATTCAGAAAGTTCGTTATAACTTAAAATCATAAAACTTTTTCACCTCAGTTTGAAATTTCGCATTTATAAAACTTGAGCTGCATTTTCAACGTAATACATCCCAAAACTTGAATGAACTTTTTATACGGCTAAACTTTTAAAGGAAGTTTTTTGTTATACAAAGCAAATAAATCAACTAAACCGCATTATTGTTCCCAAGGAAATTTTCCGTTATGTTCTATAAAGTAAAAAAAATATCTATAAAAAGAACATTTTAAAAAATGTTCTAAATTTGAGAATAATAAAATAAACATTAAATTATTTGAGAATTTGATTTGGCTATCTAATTTATTTTCTCTCTATCTATCTCTCTAATTGAAAATCTTGGAAAATTCTTGTGCGATTATTTATTTTCTTATAACAAGGATAATTAATTAATTAATAATTAATTAGAGATTAATTATTTACAAGAAGGAGAACATAGCTAGACAAAATTATTTACCTGGTTAACACCATTCGTATATAGTGGGCAAGAGAGGGTAGAAGGTTCCGAGTTCGATTCCCGGTAAAGTCACAATAAATCTATGTGATTTACTCAAGGTGTTCGCTTTCGCTACAGTAATTGGGCTTCGTGGCCTGTTGAAGCAGTAAATAATGATTTTAAAAATGTGTGTGAGTACTTCCATTCGCGCTTCAGAAGTTAAACTTCTTTGGCATGCAAAAAAAACATGGAATGCGCGTGCGCATTCTATCCAGCTATGTTCCAACTCAATGTATACAATAACATCTTAACTTTTCATAACATCATTTTTTTAACATTTACAAGAATTGCTATTGGTAACACATCGCTCGGAAAGCCGCCAAACCGCTTTGATTGGTAAGATCATGACTTCTTCCTCTAACCCTTGTGATGTTCCTGTTAGAGTGGGTCCTCGTCAAATGACGGTATTTTCTAGAGATGTTTTCTGTTATATGAAAAAATATTATACAGTCGTAAAATAGTTGACGCGAGTTGAATTTTATTATTATATTTTTCATTCCGATCTTATATGTGAGCGCGCGCGATTGAGCGACCGGATGCAACCGGTCGACTTCAACCATATGATGTAGCGATACAGTTGTTAAAAATTAAATATTCAATACAGAAATATTACTACTACTAAAATTAAACTTTTCATATGAAATAATGTTCTATACTATCAGAAATTGTTCTATACGATAAATTAACTAAAAATACGTATTAACTGAAAATAATTATTCTGTGAAAATTGCGCTTTTGAATGCAATATTAACTAAAAATATTAACTAACATCTTGGGTTCGCAGACGAAATCGATAATACCTAATGCCCTTTGCATTTACTAAGTATATTACCTAAATAGCCACAGCTATACCATCCTGTCCGTCAGGGACGAAACATAAAACACAGTTATATTCCTAAAAGTGCTACCTCTTACGCGACAAAAATACCTATTGCAGTCGGGCTATGAATATGAACTATTTCCGCCTCATAATGGCGCCTGGAACCAATACTAAAAACCTCACTAGAAATAATAAATGCGACTAAATCTCGATAAATACAATATATACTATTCGTAATACGTCGTTGAATTGGCACATGATTCGTCTAATGGATGAAGGACCCCGTTGTGTATCGTAATAACTTCAAATTCTTTTATAGGAGCAGTGTGGAAACAATTGCATAATATTACGTAATAAAAACATCTAACGAACCTAATAATCTATACATTTATGTTACAATAAAATACGTTCACCAGAAGAATTCGTGTATTAGAAATAAAACATTTTCGATTTGGAGACAAACCAGTAAAATCGTTCGAACGGCGCAAAGGGAAAAATTCACACATATTAAATAACATTGAAATTAATAATCATAAACACTTTGTATTAGCAAATTCTTACCTTGAATGGTTTCGTCTTAGACGTGCATGAACCTGTTCATATTAATTCCGTGAGAAAATAATACATATATTTGCTATTTACGAAATACGACATTTTTGAAGCGAAACTTCTTTATAAATAAGTAGATAAGGTCTCGGGGATGGTTTGTTCGAAAGGATTCTACAACAGCCCGTGAGTTTATATGAAATAATAGTTTCTTTAAATGCTAAATTTTGGTTTTTTAAACCCTCAGCATCTCTGCTGAGAGGGGTTGAGGCTCCGCGCCCGCCTAAACCCGGTGGCCGACTTCCTAAGTGACTAAACGACCCCCCTTGTTCCTCCGGAACTTACTGCATCCCGAGACTCTATCTCTTCTTTACGAGATGTGATCCCGTGACGCCCTTCTTTTAGGCTTATAATTGAGAAGGCCGTACTCTTTTGGTACGAGTTTCTGATGATGTGTGTTGTCTTGAGGCGCCTTTCTTTTAGGCCGGTGTTTGAAGAATCATGTACTCTTTTGGTACGAATTGATGACGACATTAGCCTCCTTTGCGGGCATAGTCAGCGATGTTACAAATTATTGTGCAATCTCATTATGCCTTTTCAGAGCGGCGTCCCACGATTCTGCATCTTGCAACATTTACTTTGGACAAATGTTAGAGTGTTAGTAACATATTTATAATATCCCAGCTATTCCATATGAGTGAATGATTTTTATATTTATTCTGGCCCTGTCTTTCTTACAGAGGACGAAATAGAAGTTAACGTTTTCTATCAAGGTTTTACAGCATTCAGGCATGAAAATCCTTCCAAAGACAAAGGGAACCTTTTTGTTGGTTTAAGTAGTTTGCGCCGGATGAGGTTAGGTGGTCGGTTTATTGACGACCCCGAGCAACAAGGAGGGCCCCGCCTTTAAGGGACCCTGCAGGGGCTTGTGCGGGTTCCACTCCCAAGTGCCGGCAATCATCCACCCCTCAGCCAGCTAGGCTAACACAAACCAGATATCCCCAATCTTTAGTTAGATCTCCCCATTCTGTCCTTTACTCGTCGTTCTGAAGCTACTTGTTAAGCCGAATATACCGAGGTACTCGATTCATAAAGAATTAGTTGTAAACCAAGTGTAATGATTGCGCAATACCTACGCAATACAGTAATTATTATAATGCTACTAAGTAATTCATATAGAAATCCGTGTATTCAAATTTTAGCATAAACGGTATGAAATTCGCTTTGCATAAAAATACATCCGTTTGGAACGGAATTCTCGTACGATTTGAACCAATATCACACAAGCAATCGTGATATTTAATTACACATAATTATTCCGAACTCAAATATTCCCAAAATAAATACATTTCGATAGTGAAAATAATTAACCGTAATAGATAATATAAATGTGTTCCTTAGCTGTTACACAGTGGCGGTATGATCCTCTCTGGTACTGATGAATGGTAGATTCCTCCATACGTCCGGGCAGCAACTCCGTCCGCAAATGCTGTTCTGGAACTCAGGGCTCCGTCGGTAGTCTGTCGGGCAGCGCTCCCGCTCGCAAGTCTGGTCTCGAACTGAAGGGGCTGAGTATATCGTGTTCGCTCCTTTTATAGTAACGATTTCACCATACCTCTGAAATCCACGCTAGTGCAGTGACTCATCCTATGCGCGATGACCTCACCGCCGGCGCTCGCCATTGGCCGGATTCAGTCATCAGGACGGTCGCCTCCGGCTCAACCCGTCGAAGGCAAAGCGCGCCTGTGATTGGTCCGTTTCGTTAAAATAATGGTAAAGCACTCGCTACACGCGAGACTTGCTGTTCCTAATTCATAAATAATAAAGGCTCGTTCGCACCTACTCACAAGGTCGAGTCTATTAGGATTGGCAAACAATATTAATTTAACACAGAATTATATCTATGGTATAATAAAGACCTAAGAAATATTACTTGTATAGCTGAATATTCAATATTTTGTTAGCCTCTTGTAATACATGGAATTTTGAGAAGAAATATATCAGGCTTTTACTTTTAAACGATTCAAACCAGAAGAAATATATTTTTGATGTCCATACTTGGCTTTTTGAATATTATTATTTTAAGATTTTCTAAATTTATTAAATCTATATCTCTATGTCGACCATCACACCCTTATCGTATTGGGTTGGGGTCCCGGCACCGCATAAATGATTCCAACTTTTCCTGTCTTGGGCTTCGCTCTTCCCGTCAGCCCAAATTAGTTGCAACTTCGTTTCGCAGCACCCTCCAACTGTTTCTGCCAGCTCCTCTTAGAACGGCCCCTTGGTCTTCTGCTTTCTAGTTTTGCCTGGAATATCCGCTTTGGCAGTCTATCTGCCAGCATCCGCAAGATATTTCCCAGCCAACGTAACTGTGATTTCTCGATAAACGTCAATAAGGGTTCAAGAAATTCTCTTATCTGACTGTCCCTTCTAGTAGCTCTCAAAGCCATGTATTCACTAGGGGACAAATTATCTCTCAACATCACGTGCGGCATAGAGTCTACGTGACGTTGCAACGGCGCGCACTGTTCCGCGACGTCGCGCACAACAAAGCGGGGCATTTTTACGTGCCGCGGAAACGTTGCCATGCGCACGGTACTCGAGCGAGCTCACGGGGACATCGGGCTGCGCGTCAGTATCACGTGGTATGTTTAGTATCAGTATCAAGTGAATGCGCATGCGCTGTATCTGTCAAGTGACATTATGTGGGGAAACGAAATTATTGTTCTCCAAGTCATCGCCGTACAATTTTGTGAGACACTTTAAACCGTGAATATAAAAATAAAATGATATGAGGGCCAACAGCGTTCCTTAATATTGTCTTGCTTGGCTATGGAAGGCCCGATTATTTGTAATAAATTGTCAAAACCAGTTGTTGTCATTCGAGTGAAATTGACAAAAGATCCGCCAGATATTCGAAGATCGCATAGAATATCCATCCTTCTTTCTTTTTGTAGTAAATAATTTCGCACCCACCAGCTTTTTCTCCTCTTACGTTTCGATAAACTCGTTAAAATAAAATAAAATAATCGGGCGACAAGTGTAAATAGATGCGCAGCTGTCATCATAACCTCATCGGGTGACATTTCCGCGACAAATGATATGTGAGTCCTGGTGTGTACACGAAAGTGACCGCGTCATTGTCCCCGAAACATGAGCGTAGATGTTGATGCGACATACGGCGCGGAATGTTTCGCGATTTGTCCCCTAGTGAATACATGGCTTAATGCTTACTCCTCGTAGCCATCTCGGCGTCCTGTAACCTTGAGCGGGTTCATTCGGTCAAGAGTCAAGATCCAGTGCTCGTGTCCGTACACTAGGGTTGGCCTGAAAACTGATTTGTATAGTGCGAAGTATATAAATCAGTCAAATCATAACTTCATGGTGTAAAAATATTAGGTTTAATAATTTTATTTAAAAAATTAAAAACTATAAATTGTTATAATTATAAACAGTAAATTTAATTTTTGTTTTTACGATATTGTTTACCACTATATGTATTGTTTCTTCTATTCATTTTTAATTACATATAAAATATTAAATATTTACTTATTATTTTTACTTTTGAGTCATCATCAATATTAGTTATACAACCCCTGCTAGGTCTTCGCCATTTCAAAAATGTTTTCCGTTGAACCCGATTACGAGCCATTTATTTGAAGTCTTGCAGTTTTCAGGCGGATTTACTTCCCTTGTCAACATTTTTAACCAACAGACAAAATTGACTGAATTTGATAAATATTTTCTCCTCAATTCCTATTGATCTAAAAGAGAGAGATGTCGGAATTTATTTCCTTTTTTAATACCATTTTAGCATTAAAATTGTTACATAAATGTTACATGAATAAATACTTTTTTTTAAACTACGCTTATATTTAAATGTATCGATATTTCACCCTCTTTCCGGTGTCCAATTGAGCTAAAATTTTTTACACAGACGTATTCTTGATGACAATATATGAATCAATTATTAGATTTACTAATTTACTACGCTAATTTTAATAAAATACTAATTTCAACTCGATTGGAAAGTGGGAAGCGGGTGAAATATCGAATTTAGATTCCGTCCAGACAAATATGTGAAATTTATTTATTTATTAATCAATCAATAGTAAAGAAAATTAAAAAGATTTTTATATACCTAACATATAACACATTTTACAGTAAATAATTAAAAAATAATAATATAAATAAAACATATTAAAGATAAATGAATAATATGAAATGTATCAATATAAATGTAACAATGTAAAACAATGTAAAATAAACAAAATAAAATAAATTAACAATAGAAATGAACAATATATATGAACAATGATTAGTACACAAGCAAACAGAAATAATTAGAAACCTTTAACAAATTAGTAATATAGTAAAATAATGATAAACCTGGTGTTAAAAAATAAAATAAAAAAAATGATACCAGATAAGACAAGAATATAAAATAAACCAAAAAATAAATATTATCAATAAAATCAAAACATATTTAAAAGGGAAATGAGCAATAATTAGGACACTTTAAAATAAATAAATTAACATAAGTGTGGTAAAATAGACTCAAAAATTCAGGGAGTGTTAACCTAGGTTAAGTAAACTTTTTCCTTCGGAGAATTGTAACAAACAAAAAAAGTTAACTGAACACTCTGGCGCATACGCGTGAACAAATAAATATGCGCGCATTAAGAGTTATATATGTATAACATATTCGATAGTATTTTAAGCATGGAAGGGTCGCTTTGATGGTTTGGTCGTGTGGGCGAGAAGAGAATATTAAATAAAATATATGAGGGGAGTGTTAGAGGCAGCAAGTGCAGAAGTCTTCCGGGAACCAGGTAGACCTGGCATGATCAGACGAACATGAAGTATTGGACAGTGTTTTAATAATACTATATTTAACTTAGTGGAATTAAAATATATGTAGATCAATACTAATAAAGAATGTAAAAAAATTTAATCTATCGTTAAATTAAAAAAATTAATTTTGATGATGGATCCTGCAATGGGATCCGAAACATTGGCCAGATATGTCAGATATACAAGTTAAAATATCCCAGAAAACTACACACAGAAGAAATTATTAATTCTTTTTGACATGGACCTCTGCATTCTTCCATTTATTCTCCACTCATCCTTATCTTACCTATCAGGTATCTCCTGCAACACTTTAAATTTCTTCTTATCATCATTCATCATTCTTTGTCTTCGCGTCTCATCGGGTGACCTACCCAGTTCCACTTGTATTCCATAAGTTTTACCTACAGACCCCTAAGAATCTCTAAACCTTATACTATTAGTTTGTATATTTGTCTTCAATATAATACAAGACTATAAACGACCTTCTCAAACTATTTTTAACTACACCATTTCAGGTTTACTACCCACCTTGTATTCCCAGAAGGCAAACCTTGGTTTTGTGTTAAAGGGTAGTATATATTATGTATTTATAATAATGTTCAGTGTCAGGGTTAGGCCATGAAACAAATATTGCAAAATAGTATTACGATCATTTTATAACTTTACAGCTCGGTCTGCCAGCAGTACAAACAGGATCCCTTTTGTATATTTAGTTACATAACCATAATATTAATTTAAACCTCTTTCTGAAATTTTGTATTTACAAAATGGATAACTAAAACTTTTTAGTTACTTTAACTACCAATAATAATTAATCAGTAATTTATATGCGATATGGGATTAAAAGTTTTTAAATTTATACGGGAACGTCAGATTTAGTAGGCTAAGTAAGGCAGTTAAAAAAGTCCCTAAGGTGTTTTATTTGTTTATGCCTAATAATAATTTTATAATCGTGTTAATGATGCCAAAAAAAGTAAAGAAAAATGAGACTTTAATAGCAATTATAATGTTAACGCTAATTTTTTTTCAGAATCATAATCATTACAATTAATTTTATTAAGGCTAAACAAACATCTTTTTATCGTATATTTTTTGACACGTAGTCCATATAAAGCATTAATTTATTATTATTTTAATACTTCTATTATTATGTTTTTTTGTTTACGCAGTTGTTACATGATTTCATTCGTCTTTTTATTGAAAGGCGACAAGATTTATTATCATTATTTATTACATTATATTGCTATTGCCGAATCATGTCGTCGGGGTAGCTGTAACTAAGGCTTTTCGACTATGACCCGTGTTTCTGAAATTTACATTTGCGTCCATTAAAGTCCATTGAAAAATGAATTACAAATTCAAATAATTTTCAAATTACACAATTATAAGACATGCTCTTCTGACCACGACTCCCAGGCTGAGACTGCTATTAAAAGCGCTCAATAGATGCCACTAATAATTTAAACTTAATGATATTAGATATCAGAACTTTATTTTGAAAAATTATAAATAATATACAAATTTCATCACATATAAATGAAACATTTATTAATAAAATTACTTAAAATTAATAATATTACAGTTATTGTGACGTATAATGTAGAATGCAGTGGACCCTCAACATTCGTCATCAAACCGTTCCCGAGGGAAGGATGAATACCAAAGAATATTTTCCAAAGATTTTAGCATAAAATTGTTCCCAGCCCCTAAAAGGCCTAACTATTTTTTAACAAAAAAAAAATTCTCTCGACAACTGATCTTGGAAACCATCACAAATAAATTTTAATTACACATTAGCCTCAAGCAATTAATGCTTTATCATTATAACAAATATGTTGCGAGCTTAGAAACTGGATTTATAATTAAAATTTTAAATAAGATCCATCCGATGTGCCGCCCGTCATAGTAGGGTGCAGTCGGAACCTATTTCTAATCGCCCCCGACCAGTCAGGAGCAGAACAATAAGAATGTGGGTTCTTATAGACCTACCACCATAACTTGGCGTGCGAGGGAGGGCGTCGCTGTCGCGTAACAGAAGTTGTCAAGGTGTAAATTTATTACACAATACATAATGTACAGAATGTCCGGTGACCGTGTCGTATTAAATACAGAAATTTGGTCGGGCAGCACTAAAGAAACCATGCAGTAATGGCGGCCGTTCTATCTGTCAAACTGTCAGACGGTAATATCGGTCCATTATTCGCTTTTCCAGCTTCGCAAAACTTTAATACTTCGTTGGCAATTGTTCTTGCACCATCCCGGACTGATTGGGATGTTTTGGACATAATAATTCAGTGTATATTGGTAATCAAGATGACACAGCTCGCGCTCAAAGACGAGAATGAACTGAATGACAGGGCGAGGGGTTGCCGCCGGGTGCGGGCGGGGCGGGTTTTAGTTCAAAATTCGCCGCACGCCACGTTGGGCAAGCAATAATGTTTGGATTTAAGCTATGAAAAATATAAATATTAAATATACAAGCATTTAAATATAATTGGCTCTGTGGTTGCATAGGTATACTGTGAAATTAAAACCAATATTCTGTCAGTTGACAAAGAAAATATAATTTATTTAGATTGACATGAGTTTAACAATTATAGCAAATTAATACCAGGTTCGGCTGACAAATATTACTTTAATTTATAATAAAAAGTTGATTTACATTTACTTATTACACCAATTTAAATTAAGAATCTAGGGTAATTGAAATTACTGTTATAAAGCAGTTAAATTGAATTTATAATATTGGCGGTGTCATTCCAAAATGTTTGCAAGGTTCAAATAGAAATTATTGTAACAAAAATTAGATATATGATTTTATAAATTGTCGTTTCCTGCCGATGCCGAATCCTTTGAAGTTCTATGTTTTGTTTAATTTTAATAGAAAGAAGTGAGTTTACTTGAAATTTGAAATTCTTCGACACGTGGCGCCTTCTAGATTAGACAATGCATCATGACAACGCGTGTGGTCAGAGCTGCCTGTAGATTACTTCAAATCCGGAAATGAAATTGTAAAAGGAAATAAATGGCCCATACATCTGTCAGGTAGTCCCCTGACTAGGTTTTAAACATTCCCCATGGTGTATGTAGCGATCAAAAATTGATAATCCGCCAACGCCAATAATGGTATTCCAAATAGACGACAATTAACAATGGTTTGACCTAATGATTGCTATCATGTGGTACTGTTCCCAAGATATCAGTAAATATAGTCAATAATATTTCTTACCAAACGAAAGAAATTTACAGCAGGTCAAGTAATTTGTTTACATTTAAAGCAAACTTTCTAGAAAAACTAACAGTGTAGGTAATGACATCTCACACAATAAAGTATAAATTACTTGACCTGCTGTAAATTTTTTTGGTATGGAGTTAGCGGTGTCTGGAAATATACGACTCAACTAACAGGCGCTACTCAGGTAGGTACCTCTATTTCTGAACGGGGCATGTTCTTGCCTTACCGGGCAATCGAAATGTCACAATGTATCGTTATTAAAATTATACTTATCATTATAAAAGACTAGTGAAGAACAACAACGAGACGGAGTATTTTGAAGCTAAAAATTCATAAATAGAAAACCATTTGGGTTTTTTTAATTGAGTGTTCGCCTAAACCTAAAACTATATATAATAAAACTAAATATAATAAAATAAAATATAAAAATGTCAAGAACGTGCAATTTCGACCTTCGCCTGTTACTTGTACCGAGATTGGGAATGCCGATCCTTGGCGAATCACTGGGCTTGTCCGGAGGAGTGTCGGAAACCCCGTTGCTCTCCTTTCCGGGATCACTCTCGGCGGAAGGACGACGGATGGTCTGATCTCCACACTGGATGGGCTCTTGGAGAAACTTGTGCCTCTGGAGCGGACTGGAGGGGAGGAGGACCATCACCGGCTTGTCCGTGCCCTGGCCCGTCTCCCAACTAGCTCTATGCTGCTAGAGTCTCGAGTGCCACCACCTGTGACGGGAGCTGAGCTGAGCGTCATTTTTAGGAACCTAGGTCCTGGGAAGGCTCCCGGTGTGGACAAGATTACGGGGGCGATAGCGAAGAATGTTTGGAGGTATGCCAGTAAAGAAGTCTTGTTTGTGATGAATAAGTGCATTAGTGTAGGAGTTTTTCCTACCGTATGGAAGAGAGGTGTGCTCTCAATCATACCCAAGGGGAACTCCAAACCTCGGTCAGATCCAGGTGCGTGTCGCCCAATCACACTCCTTCCTGTTTTCGGGAAGGTGCTTGAGACGGTGATCCGGAACAGGCTTGAGAGAAATCTCTCGCCTGCCTGTGACCGACAGTTTGGGTTTGTCAGGGGTAGGTCAACGGAGCACGCCATGTTGTTTGCACGTGATTGGGTGAAGAATAATTGTAAGAAGTATGTCATAGGTATTTTCTTGGACATATCGGGTGCCTTCGATAATGCCCGGTGGGAGATGATTCTTACCAAGCTGAAGGTCCGGCAGTGTCCGGGGTATCTCTTTGACATTGTTAAAAGTTACCTCGGTGATCGTACCGTGACCCTCAGCTATGGTGGATTATCCCGCACCAGGCCGACTCTGTGGAACATCCTCTTTGACGACCTGTTACTGCTTCCGCTACCGGTGGACTGCACGACTATAGCCTACGCGGATGATGCTCTCCTGCTCGTTTCTGGACAGACTCGCAGAGAATTAGAGGAAAAGGGTAATAGGTCAATTGCGATGATTTCTGACTGGTGAAAAAGAAACAAGTTAGCTCTGGCGCCTTCGAAAACGGTTGCTCTGAAGATGAAGGGTGGCTTGAGTCAGGTTAGGAATCCGATTTTGAAAGTGGATGGAATAACTGTAAAATTTGAAAGAGAAGTTAAGTACCTAGGAGTGACCTTTGACATGTCGGGCTCCTTTCTAGCTCATGTCAAGACCATCTCCGATCGTGCGGGGGTCTTCTTTGCTTCCATGAAGCGGATGAGTGTTGCGGACTGGGGCATCCGTTCGTCGGCTATGCGACTAGTTTACAAGGCTACTTATGTGGCTCAGGTCACGTATGCAGCCGAGGTCTGGTCGCATAGGCTCCGGATTAGGGTTGTCGCTGCAGCTCTGAATAGTGGGCAGAGAGTTCCGTTGCTGGCGCTGACGGGGGCCTACCGGACGGTTTCTAGTCAGGCCCTCCCGGTTCTAGCGGGGGTGCTCCCTGCAGACTTGGAGGTTTTGGAGACCTGCGCGCGCCGTAAACTTAGGCGGGGTCTGGAAACTGACTACTTCGGTAGGACTCTCAGGCGCCTGGAAAACGAGCGGTTCCAGGAGTTGGACAGAAGGATTAGACGGATCACGATCGAAGTTTGGCAAGAAAGATGGGATGCCGCTACCACCGGGAGGTGGACCCACAGCTTCTTCCCGAGGGTGGCGGTGAAAGAAAGAAAGGATTCCGAAGGGTATTTCCCCACACTGAACCACCACACAGTACAGCTGCTGTCGGGTCATGGAGAGTTCAGATCTAAGTTACATGATCTTGGGCTCTCCACCCACCCTTGGTGCGTCTGTGCTCGTGTGGCCCAGACTCCGGGACATATCCTGTGGGACTGTTCTTTGATGAGGGATGCAAGAGAAGCTTTGATTGAGGGCATAAATGGGCCACATGGAACAGGTCGGCGTCTTACAAATGCCGACCTTGTGAGTTGTGACGATAACTTCAGACTTTTTAAAGTGTTCGTGGGAATTTGGGTGATCCGTTGGGAAATCCTGAGGGGTCCTGCTCAGTGGTCCTGATGTACCCTTGACCATGCTGCCCTACATTGGTCTTTCTTTGTTTTCTTTTAATAATCTTGCAATTTCACTTTTTCTGTTTATTACTTCTATTTTCTCTTTACATTCTTGTTAATTTCATTGTGTTTTCTATCGTTATTTTCCATTTTATTTGCACAACCATGTTATCTTTCTGTTTTGTATCATATTTTGTCAATTTTACGTTGTCTCTCCTGATCGGTGTCATACCGGTGGTTTTACCTTTTCTGGCACAAGTGCTACATGTTTTTATTTTTGTTTTGTCCCTTTCCCTCCAAGGAGGGGTGTTGATTTATTTTTGTCCCGTGCAATGTCTCCTCGGGTGTTCTTATGTTGTATTTTTTAGATTATAGATGTTCTTTTATTGTAATTTTGTAAAACCTCTTTTAAAAATAAAGACTTTTAGCATGGGACATTGAAGGTTTTGCGCGACCGACTCGCCTGGTCTTGCTTCTTGTTATGCTGGGACGCAAGGCCGGGCGGAGAGGACGCTTTAGCATAAAATAATGCCAACCAGGCGGCGAATGTGTTGGGCTGATATGGACGCTTCGGCGCATAAAACAGCCCAGGGTATGTGGTGGGTCACCTTCAATGTTACTTGTACCGCGCGCTGATTGCGTGTCACACTCTAATTATCTAAAATTTTAATTTCAACAAGTTACAAATTTACAGACCGACAGATAGACCATGACATTATCATATTTATGTTACACATCGTGATGCTATGTGCCAGCGCAAAAATACGTAATTTAATTTTCAACCAGAAACTTAACTTTTGTATGAAAAAAAAATATTTTATAGAGGTTAGGCTATTGTTTGCAAGGATTCAATAAAATTAAGCATATCTAAACGTAATGCAACACTCATTATTACTGTTTTTATTTACATTATTTACATTTGTTTTACATTATTTTTACCTGACGAATACATCATTAATTTTCTATCAAAATAATATGATAGTATTCACGCTGGCTTTTTTTAATTAGAGATGCGAACACGGAATATGTGTCACATCAATATTCTTACTATTTGCAAACTACGCTTCACTTTTCATAGCTTGTGCTATGAAAATAGGACTAACTTGGTTGTCTGGAGTGAACGAAACCCGCGACCCTTGGAGGCGAGAGTCCTAACCACAAGACCAACAAGCTACTCAATATAGTCAGCTTTATTTATTTATTTTTTATTTTATTTATTTATTAATCAAGTGGTCTTTTACAGTACAATAAAATTAAAAAGATTTTTATATACCTAACATAAAACACATTTTACGGTAAATAATTAAAAAATAATAATATTAATAAAACATATTTAAGATAAGTGAACAATATAAAAAGTAACAATATAAATGTAACAATATAAAATGAATAATATAAAATAAATTAACAATAGAAAACAATATATATAAACGATGATTAGTACGCAAGCAAACAGTAATAATTAAAAACCTTTAACAAAGTAATAAGAGAGTAAAATAAAGATTATTTAACCAATATACCAGATAAATAATATAAGAAGATAAAATAAACAAAAAATATATATATAAAAGATGAAATCAAAATATATTTTTTAAGGGATTGTAAAAAAGTTTTCTATACAGATTATAGGTATTATAGAACTCTTTTATAGTTAAATATTGATATATATTCTTATTTTTGATAATAACTCATGATTTTAAAAATACACTTGTGTTCTTAGATCTACATGGAGCATGCTACACACTAGTAGGAAGAAAAAATAATTAAATCATTAACTGCTGCCCTGCAATTGCTTAGTATTTAAAACAATATTTTCAATTCATTTTCAATAAAGCCTATTCCTATATTTGTGTAAATAAAAATAGTACTAAACACTGAAATTATTATTTTTTGGGCGGCTATTAGAATATACGAGAGTCAAATATTTACCCATTATCTAGAACTGTTTAAATGCTTTTGATTTACTCTGCGTACTTGTTCAGTAAATATTTTCTCGTCCAATAAATAAGTAAATGATTTGGAAAACACGATTCGAAATACGATTTAAAATAAATTTTCCTAAATTTCCTCACGAATTTGCCGCTTTGTTTTATATTGGATACCCGAATTGAAATCAATATAGTTTTCTCAGAAACGGAGGGTCGCTGTAAAGAGAAAGGGTTCATAAGAAATATTCTGGAGGTACTAGAAACAAGTTTGACAGTGCGCTCGAATGACCGTGAAAGTGTCCTTTACTTTTAGATTTGTTTCAGGAAGAAATTTTACGTAAATTTTTATTTACCTGCAAAATTTTATTTACCTGCAAACTCCTTTATTGTTCTCTTGTTAGAAGTCAAATCGAATACAACTCATCTATCTGGTGTCCCTATTACAATGCTCATGTTCATACAATAGAAAGAATTCAACATAAATTTTTACGCTACATAAATTTCCGTCTCCATATCCCAATAGAAAATCTTAACTATACAAACTTATTATATTTTACCGGTTTATTGCCACTATCGGACAGGAGAGTTTTATCCGATCTGATTTTATTATATAAAATTGTAAACTCGCATTACCACAGCCCTGAAATTTTGTCCTTAATAATGTTCCATGTACCCAGTCGAACTACTCGAGTGCCGACGCCTTTTTACTGTGACAATACTAGAACAAATGCTCACTACAACTCGCTAGTACCTAGAATACACAGGTTAGGTAACAATTATACAAACATAGCGGACGTGTTTGGTTCTGGCCTGTCACAGTATAGGGGCGCGATACTGAGAGCGCTTCATTCCGCCATAATGTAAATTATACACACTTTCTTTTTTTGTTTTTCTCTCTGTTTATATTATTTTTGCAAATAACTGTTATATACCTACATATGTAAAAGCCTATTTAGGCGTAAATGAATGAATAAATAAATAAATAAATAAATAAATATTTTTGTATATACTCGTACCTAAAGAATGTTTAGAAAAAATTGTTTAATAAGTAATGCAAGTGTTATATATTCAATATTTCAGAAACAAATAACCATTATTGCACATTTTGATTTACACTTAATTGAGCTTTGTAATGCACACACGTTGAATTAAATTTATCACAACTATTTTTTCGAGAGGAACAGTCCCTCTCATCATACTATAGACCAAAACTACTCCACTCGGTTCTACAAAGGATTGATAAAGAACCGTTTGGAAACCGTCGAAATCCAAAAAAACTAAAATCTAGAGAAAACACTCGTAAACAATATCACATTCCAACAAATGTCTCCGATCCTCGACATCCCGTTAAAGCCCAAAAAAATATCTCCCCACTACTCTGCGACCTGCTGTTCCACTCGAATAATATGACAAAACTTCTGTATTTAGGTTATAGTGTTATAAAATACACAGGATGAAGAGAGGAACTGCTCCTCTCGAAACTATAGTTGTGATCAATTTATCTCAACGTGTGTTCATCACAAAGTTCAATTTAGTGTAAATAAAAAAATCATGATGCACCACAAAGTAACTGCCATACTTTTTAACTTACTTTTATCTAATGTCCATTAGAGTACCGGGTCACAATTGGACCCCTTGCTCTTTCATCTTGTTGTATTGTGAAGGTTTTAATTTACGTCACATGCGGGAGATGGTGTTGAAAAAAAAAGGGGGGGGGGGTGTTACTGCAGAGGTGGCGCAGGGGGGAGTAATGGCCATATCAATCAATAATTCTTTTGTACATTTTTATTGAGTTACCTAAGTATTAGGAGTAGTGGGCATCGATCCAAGTAGGTACTGTCGCTAAAATAAATAAATGGAATTGCAAACTTTTAAATTTGTATTTGATTGTATTATATTGTAATGATTGTCTTTGTTTCTGTTAAATCCTGCGGTTAAGATACAAATAATAATTACTCGGGTCACATCTATTAACTCCCTTTATTTCAATAACTGACAGTAACGTAATACATTGCTAGCGACCGGTGGAAATCTGACAAGTGTCATTAGGTCGATACCCCTTTTAACTCTTGATTGAAACGACGATGACAACACCAATAGCCCCATCCATTGGCTGTGGATGATAACATCCAACGAATTAGTTACCGACTGAATGATGACATTTTATATCCGCCAATCAGAAGACAGAAAAATGAGCTCACGGTCCCATTATGCGAATTCCTGCGATCTGTCAATTTATGCATACCTACCGATATTACAGTTTCATTTATTTTCGGCAATTTTGTATAATAAACTATATCTTTGACTTTCTCCTTTAAAAAATTAACTAGCACGAGGCTTGGATGATGTGAGGGGCATTCAATGCCAAATCAACGCGTAAGACAGATTTTCATCAAAAGCAGGCCCTTCCACCACGATGATCTATTTTAGAATTCCTCAATGCCTCAGATGTGCATATTTTTAGGATATCTTGTAGATACCCTTATTAACTATACCTGATAATTAAATTATTCAACGATAATAATGACAAACACCTTCCAACATCTGGGTTTGAAGTAATAGCTCGTAACTTATCAAGGATTACTGGCTTATTACATTACAAGTAGACTAATTTTAGCTTTGACTAATTAGATTATATTATTAGTCTAATCATTTTGGGGGGATTTTTGTTGTTAAATAAGTTACTCGTTTTCCATGTATATTCTATATTCTTCATTCACACATCGGTCTTCTGCTTGGTCACTATCCAGATGTTGCCTTTAGGTACCTGCAAATTATTTTATTTATTTATTTACGAGAAACTAAGAATATGCAAACAAGAATTTTTGCCCGATAATTATTTTATATTGATAATATTTTTATTTATTTATTATTTGTTAACGCCCTACAGGGCTTTTACAAACGGATAGATATAGTGTACATTAATAGAATATATAGTTTAACGAAAAAAATAATAACATGTAAAAATAATAATGACATAAAGTGAAAAGAAAATACTTAAAATACAGATACAAATATATAAAGATAAATAAAATATAAAGTAAAATATAATAGAAATTCAAAAACAAAAAAAAGGTTTAGAGTGAAAAACAAGCTTTGAAAGTCATAATATAATAAATAATTTACATAAAAGTTAGTTATCTGACTCAACCAACAATCAAAACAAATACAAATCAATTATTTCAGTCCAATTTGACAAATATTAGTAATCTTTCAATACACCTTTTAACATATTATGTTTGAATATTATACAGTTATTGGCAAAGACGTCAAGTTGATAAATCTATGTACACTAAACTTTAAGCCCACTTTATATTCGATTATTAAATAAAGAATATTGTGAATGAGTAACATAAATGAATAAAGGAAGAATGAGAAATTATAAATGAACTGAACGAGAAATACCGAGTCAAAGGAGGTTCTTCGCATGGAATTCATATTTCTGCATACAGAAAGATCGCAAGTAAGATGGTTTAAGTAGCTCTTGCAAACATCAGAGAAGTGACCAACAAGACATACCTGCGTAATTATTGGCAACTCCCAAGGGTAGACACTAGACAGTCAGTCGCCTTAGATTAATCTTAAAATAGCAACAATGACCTCAATAAAACATATTGTGTCTTAATTTATCCACAAGAACTGAAGCGGCGTAAGACAGAGAACGATGGAAGTGTTGAGTTTTTTTTTGCTTTTCTGCCGTTTGTTATCGACAACCTTCAACGTTGGCCAGTGAGGTGGAGGATGGCATAATAGCTCAGAAAACTAAACTTAGACGAATTCTAACTTGTTAATGATTGAGTGTGCGTCGAGTATATAATAGATAGCGCGAATCAAAAATCGTTAAGCATGGAATTGCAATATGAGGCAAATGCCTTGTCGAGGTTTTGAAGTTTGAAGAAAAGAAAATGATTTTTTTTTTTAATTTATTTTATGTATTTTGATGCAATACATACAGCAAATGCATAGACTCTTTTTAGATTACAGAATCATGTACTAATGACATTGTCCACATTACGTCAGAAAAGTAACATAATTATGTATAATTAGAATTCACAAACATGGCAACTCGTACAATACAATATTTTTCTTTGTAGTGTGATGAGTTTCAGTGTATGTAGGGTGTGTGGGGTGGACTTAATTAAGAAAAAATATTTCTTTAAATGTACATAATTGTCGTGAAACATATACAGATTACTTTTACAGTTTATAAAACTATTTTTTAATGGAGATACGAACGCGGAATACGTGTCGCATCAATATTCTCACTATTCTCAAACTATGCCTCAACTAAGCCTGTGCTACGAAAATAGGACTAACTTCCTGGTGTCCTGGAATAAGGCTCAAACCACCGACCACCGGATCACTAGGCGAGCTTCATGACCACTACACCAACAAACCATATCATTCTGTGATGAGACAATGATCATAATGATGAGATATCTGTACTAAGGCTCAATGGCGTGAATTTAATGTAGTGTATTGTGTTTGGTACGTGTCTTCCGACGACCGAAACAAAAATACTTTGTTTTTTAAACCTTTTTCGAAATACTATCGGACTTTTCTACCCTCATTTATTCCTCCCCTCGTGTTTTCAATGGTCGTTGGGTATGTTTTGTAAATGTCATACATATTATTTGTTTGCCGGTTGTTTCCATGGGCGGATCGACCCAATGGGACGCCGCGAGCCGAACAAATGCCCGGTGGGCCGATCGTACGGCGCGACTTTGTCCATATATTAAAAATTATATTCATTTGGAGGAGAGCCATAAAAATGTGTTTTATACGACAGCAAAAAAAAATGTATTACGTATCTCAGGTACATGTTTATTTTATTTCCAAATGTATATATGTGGGGTATAAAAGCAAGGGCAGCAATATCTAAAAAAAAAGTAATGCAGTCATCGAGGATTACTAATTTATAATTTACTGAATTCGAAATTTTATAGGAAACATAGCCTATAAATTATTTGAAAACATGATTTTGAATGGGATATATACATTAAATCTAGAATTTAGTACATTTTAAATTTGTAATCCTCGGTGACTGCATTCAAAACATTTTTTTTTATTTTTTGGATATTGCTTCATTTACTTTTATACCCCACATATGAATTCAAAACCGTACATTCAGTATAAAAACACGTAACAACATGCAATACTATATACAAGTACGTGAATAGATTTGTAGATATATTTTTAACTTTATTACCGCCATCTAACGAAATCCTTTGCATTGGATTTTAATCTCGGCTGCGCTGGATGACGTCCATCTCTTTGCCGACGTAGAACAGAAATCTCTAATTTGCGGACATCTCTTTAGTTGTCAGTTCTTGCAGCTGTTTCGTTTCGCGATCCCTCGCATTCAAGTAGTTGTTCATTTTCGAAAAAAAACGAAATATGCATTTGCAGTAAATGTCCAGTTTTTATTTATTTATTTTATTTTTTTACGCCCATTATAGGCTTTTACATAAAGAGTATAACATAAAATTCGAAAAGCACATACATTAAACAATATCAGTTTTAAGCAGCAAAATATAAAAAGTATCAGGTATCAAATATGAGTATAAAAATTAAAAATATAAATTAAAAATATAAAGTACAGAACAGCAAGGCTTTTACATAAAAAATATAACATGAAATTCAAAAATCACATACATTAAACAATATCAGTTAGGTATAGTAAGTATCAAAATATAAAGTGTCAGGTATAGCACCAAAACATGAGCATAAAAATTAAAAATATAAAGTACAGAGCAGCAATGTGTATAAAAAATATATATTACCCACCTTTACATGTGATTTTTTACTTATATTGGAGAATTTTTAGCTATATAATGACCTATTTTTATGTATACAGGGTTATTTGGGAAACATTTATAACCACGCAGGACTATATTCCAGCTTTGATTATGAGTTGAAAATATTCAAACAGCCTTGTTCTGATATCAATAATTACGAAGATATGCGATAACAAAGTTAGCATTTTTTTCAATATATATTTATATATATATATAATATATATAATATATATATATATATAAATTATATATATATATATATATATATAGATATTATATATATATATATTGTTTAATAAATAAGGTATTAATTTAAGTATCTCTAACTGAAACAGTTGAGGAGGGCGTGTACCAATGAAACGAATTAGCTACCAATATCCCAATATTGCCGGATTCACAATCGAACACCTACCATAGAACCTACTCCCTGCTAGAGCACGCTATTACGTGTGAACCGCCGGACGCCTCTAATGGTTTACCACACACGGAATGATAAAATAACCCAAGCCATAAAATTGGGGTAGAAATATTTTATTCAATTTTCCCTATTGTGTGTCTCCCGAATTATTTATTATCTTTAATTTTTTACTAAATGAATGAAGGAATGAATGTAGACTGAATGCGGGGAAAACGCGGTCACTCAGACGCTTGTGTAAATCTTTAGTCGATAGACTGAGAAATGAACAAATTAGAAGTTAATGTAATGCTAGCTGTAGTGTGGTAGATAGAATGAAGAAAGGCATGCTGGGATGGTTTGGTCATGTAGAACATATGAGTGAAGAAAGGACGGTTAAGAAAATATATGGGGCGATGTTGAAGGCAACAGGAATAGAGGACGTCCGCGAAAGATCTGGCATAAGATACTAAAAGTATTGGGGTTGGTCCTGTTAAAAACCTCAACAACCGTAGAGCATGCATAAATGTAGTCCAAGCAAAAGTGGTGTGTCAAGATAGAAATTTTGGCATTCTTATATATTAACATTTATTAATTTTTATTTTATTCATACAGTAATATGTTACGAATAGGAATGAGCTGGGCTGCTTTTGACAAACTCAAACATATCTTCGAGAACAAAGAGATCCCAATTAGCCTAAAAAGAAAAGCCTTTGAATCATGCATACTGCCAGTGATGACGTATGGAGTGGAGACTATAGCCCTTACAAAGAAAAGTGTAGAAAAGCTCAAATGCACGCAACGATCCGTGGAGAGATCCATGCTTGGAGTAAGCCTAAGAATTATAAATGACGAAATTAGGCGCAGAACTAGAGTAGTGGATATCATGGATCGTGTAGCGAAGCTAAAATGGCAATGGGCAGGACATGTTGCAAGGCAGGATGCTACAAGATGGCCTCCCAGAGTTCTGAAGACTTTGGGACCTTGGGAGAATATAGCCGCTGTGGGGGGAACGAAATGTCTAACAGACAACAAGGAAGAATGGAAAGAGAAGGAAGAGGCCTATATCCAGCAGTGGAGAGACGAAGGCTGATGAAGTAATAAGTTTAATATAAACATATAAACGTGTATACCTTATTAATAATTAACCAATTATGTGCAGTAGATACAAATTTTAGTTAAGGAAAAATTAAAATAATTATGTTGCAGCACAAAATAACTACCATATAAATTAATAATATTATTTTTCTTGTTGCAACATTCAGAAATGTATTATTTATTTCTGTAAAGTTTTCCGTCGGTGCGCCCCTGAAGGGCCGGGGTCTTGTCGGAATGAAATAAAACAAAGTTGAGCCAAGTTCAGGAATCACAGGTGAGCGGCGCTGGGTGGGGGGGGGGGTGGTGCCATTTATCCGTCAAGATTAAGGGTGAGCCGCTCCAGGGTCGGACAGGGTAATTTGTCGCTGGAAAAAAGTCCCAAGATTCTCCGAACTTTATCACGCACGCGAGTGTTGGCGGCAATCAACCCTTGATTGCCGTGGAATGTTACCAATGAAAAAAGAAAGCCTTTTCAGGCTTCCATACTGAGGTGGAACTTTTAAAACTGCACACACAAGTTGCAACAAGCTAAAAGAAAGAATTTTGTTAATCGAAACATTTTGCTTAGATTTATTTCATTTCGCAATATGTTCTTATCGGAGACTTTCCTTCTCTTCGTTTTTATAACTATTTTCTTCCTTGAGGATTCTTTATGAATTAAAAACTGTTATAAACCCGCTTGAGTTTATTAGCACTCCTCGAGTTTCGAGAGTATCAGTTACATTCAGCGATAGGTGAAGATATAAACATATTTTCTATCTTTTAGATAGATTAACTTGTTTTATATCTTTTAAACTTGGTTTAAATCAGGTTTGTAACTTCACCTGTCGATGAGAGATACTGATACTGTCAAAACTACGTCATTATGAAAATGAAAATAACTTTGTAGTCTCCTGGAATGAGGCTCGAACCTGCGGCCACTAAACCAACAATCTAAAGTTGATTGTGAATTTTATAATTATGAATGTAAGGCATTGAATCGCTCATCTGTTAGTCTTGATCTAATTTTGGTACCCTGATATTAATCCAAACAATTAACTAGGAAAGTTTCGGGATTATACGTACTAATACCAGGATTCGTGTCTAGTTTAAACTGGGTCTGGATATCGGGAACTGGATCCCGATATTGGATTCCCTACTCGAGACAATCAAATAAACGGTATGCGAGTGTTGAAAATCGAGTAATTCCGTCGGACTTCGGAAAATTTAACTAGTAGTTCACCGACAACCGGTAATGTAGACAGAAACTTGGAAAGTTCTTCAATTATTAAATTGTTAATAGTAAAGTGCAGATTCAAAACCTCTTGAATCTAGTTATATTCTAACTATATTTGTTTCGTTAAGCCTATTGATCAATTGGGGTCGGCTGCTATTTTTCATTGCACAAATGCTTTTTTTGTAAGATACTACATGTAATCCGTCAAAAATGACAATACTTTTACTTGTTTTTATATTTATTTTTTTATAGTTCCCCTGCCGGCAGCAAATGGTACTATTTTAAACCCTGGCGATTGGGCGTAAAACTAATCGCGATACTGTCCTTTGACGACAGTATCACTCTAGCGATAACATAATAATTAATATTATAAATAAAATAGACATCAAAATAAAATAAAATGAGAAAATTATATTCCGGTACCGGGAACCGAACCCGAGACTCTTGGGTGAGAGACAGGCATCCTAGCCACTACACATCTCGGAAAAAAATATTTGTAAAGCCAGTGTACCTAAAGAAAATATACTTTATAAATATATTGTGTGCCCTGTAAACTTTTTCATATGTACAAACGGTTCGCGTCTTTGCTAAGTCCTAAATATACTGTATATTTGACGGCTCACGCACAGGCGGTGGTTGGCACGTTGGGTTGTCGCCTTCGGGTTTGCTGGCTCTGGGTTTAAGCCCCATCTCCGGCCGTTTAATTTCGTTTTTTAGCCGTGAATTTGAACGAAATTACGGACGTTACATGAAGTTAGATAGACAGACAGACAATGAAATTATTATAATTGAGAAACGTATTTTATTGCTGGATTGAACAAGCTGTAAAATGTGTTTCGGAGGTGGCAGATATACATATATTTTTATTTATATGTATTTGTATGTGTTAATATATAGTATTCATATATATAGTATTTGTATGCAATAGATGGTTACCACTAGGGTTTAAATGGCTCTGGGATCATCAGTTTGTAGTTTCTCGATGTATATGTGAGCATGATTGGTAATTGGAGTTTGGTATGCAGCTCACCAATCACGTGATCATAAGCCTTTCAATGGGATCTCATCAATTCATCTCACATCCACACAATCATCTTCATAATACGAAACGTCCGTTATCGTAGAAATTTGTAGAGCTAACTGCTTATAACGTTCTCACGTACTTCATGAAATAATATTCAATATTTTTCTTAATAATTATTTTTTTATATTAATTTTTTCCGAGTTGTTTGAGTTCCTTATTTTTTATTAAAGGTATTAGATTCCTTTTTATAAAAAATATGAAACTTCTTCTCACGTTTTATCTGGTCCTATTTTATCATTATCAGTGCTTCCACACATAGTACAAAAGGAAGTCCCCGGGGAGCGTCTGTCCGTCTGTATGACCGCGCTAATCTCGTGAAAAACTAAACGAATTTATATTCGGTTTTTACTGTCATAATTTGCATTTCTTCAGAAAGATTTTTGGGTATTAAAAATTAGCCTGACACGTCTAGAAGCTGAGCATTAACGGTATTAGTAAATCAATTCGTGAAAAATTTGCCGCTCACACACTCTCATGAAAACGTTGCCTAATCCGTTAGAGATACAAAAAAATCGTGTAGGAAAGAATTGCGCAAAATTAAATGTTACTGTAAAAATCAATAGTAGCATTATCTGTCCTTTAAGAATATCTTACACCAACCATTATTATCTATAAAATTTCATCAAATATGTAACTAAGATATTATAACGAGGCTAAAAAGAATCACTCATATCAAGTGACAATTGTTTGAAATTATCACAATACTACCGAAGATTCCAGAACGGTCTAGCATAATCTACGACTTACGGGAAACATCTACAAACGTCTGGAAACCACGAGGAAGTTCTCGTAAACACCGGAATCGTCTGTAAATTTCGATATCAGCATTAGCGAATATAAATACGGCACACAGGAGTAAGGACGAGTGAATTGTTGTTTTTGAGCGCGCTTGACAGCGGCATGGAAACGAACATAGCCACGAGTTGCGGAGGCCAGGCTCGCAGGCTGGCCAAGCGAGCGGTTATTCGATATTCTGGAAAGTTCTTGGATGGAATATTCTAGTGAATAGTGAACAAAATGTTAAAGCGATTATAAAGTGTCTATTTACGATAAATTTACGGAATAGTTTAATTTAAAGAATAGAGTTACATTTTTTTTTATTTTAATGGTTCACAAACAATGAAAAACACATAACATGATATAGATAATACAATTATAATTCAATTAGTTTATTTTATATATTTCAATTAGTTTACTTTATATATTTTATATTATATATTTTATATAAATGCTTTTCATTGAAAAAATAAAGATAAAAGAAAGAACAGAAAAAAAGTGATTTTATAGAGTGACGTTGAATAAAGCGACTAAACAGCTTATTTCACAAGTTTGGTAATAGTTATCTTATATTCGAGGAAACTGTCATTGAATATGTCAATGAGGACGTTATAGTTATTTTCTATTTTGTTGTATGACCTCAACATTCTAGATTAAGAATTAAAATGTTAATAATAATTTAATAGTGTTAAGCGACTTTGTACGTTTGTTTAATTAACTATTCAGTAATTAATAAATCCTGTATTAAATTCCAGCGTTTCATTAATTGCTCCTACAATCACGACACGCGACAATGTAATGGTTAACTTTCCAGTAACTTTGACCAATTCAATATTAATCCTTGTGAAATAAAACATCTTACTAACATTAAGCGTTTACCGCAGATCAAATTTGTCCGGTACACCAAATCGTTAATTAAATATCTTAGAAGTATGACGAGTTTATCACTATAATAGCCGAGTCGATAGTTGTATAAATAGCTGGAAACTAGGTATCTAAGAAACTATAAAGAAACCATACGACTATGTATACAAAAAATTATTAATTTAGATCAGTTATCGGTGTCTCACACAGACGAAGTTATTTATACGGGAAAGTATGTATGGAAGTATTTTTTTGACGTTTACAGGGCTTGCCCATGATTGATCACACATCTACGTGTGACGTCTTTGCCAACAACTTTATAATATTCAAACATATTTTAAAAGATGTATTGAAAGATTACTAGTATTTGTCAAATTGGACTGATTGATGGACAAAATATGAATAATTGATTTGTATTTGTTTTGATTGTTGGTTCAGTGAGATAACTAACTATTATATAACATTTTTATTATATTCTGACTTTCTAAGCTTGTGTTATTGCATTTCACTCTATATTTTTACTTTTTTTTAATTTTTATTATATTATGTTTTCCTTATGCTTTTGCTTTGTCATGTAGATACTTGTTTTTTAATTTTAACTTTATATTATATTTATCTTTATATATTTGTATTTGTATTTTAAGTACCTATTTGCTTTCTACTTTGTCATTGTTATTTTTATATGTTATTATTTTTTACTTTAAAATTCCATTCTATAAATGTACACTTTACCTTTCTGGTTTGTAACAGTCCTGTAGGACGTTAATAAATAAAAATTTTAAAAACTATTAAATTTGGAATTTTGTATATTTATCTGGTATTCGCTTACTTCATTCAATACAACTACACTATCGCCATCTATTACTGAAATTTTTCATTCAAATGAAACAGTACATATAATAGATGAGACTTCCATATATTTTTTATTTTTCAAGTCGTATGGTGTAATTTTTTTTTATCATATATATTTTTATCATATATTTATCATATTCTATATATGTGTCACGTAGCCAAAAACTTCGGGGAGTCTTCTGTCATTAGATTTAGCTTTTTTTTTCACTATTTCTGACCTTTCTTCTGTAGTGCGTTAGATTGTAACTTATATCGAATATCTAAAATTCATTCGCTTTGATAGAAGTTAAATAAAATGATTTTTATAATTTCGATATTTTTTAAATATTTTTTAAAAATAATTTAATGGATAAGTGTCCCCCAAAACGAGGCAATATTTACGTATATATATATTTTTAATGAACAATATCACTCAACTAGCCCATACAAATGAAAAATATACTATTTAGATAATTTTCAATAGTAAATTAACAAAAAAAATCTACACTCTAAGTAACTCCTATAGAAAGCCGTAACAGATTTATGGTAGGGGTGGGATCATCGATCAAGATGAGGGCGCTATCAAATATTACTTTCATTATTTTGAAATGGTTATTTGTAGATTCCTAGCCCATCGCAAACAGATTGCTCCGGCGTTAAAGCGTAGCCGGCTAAATGGATGTCGATATTGCGTATGCTAATACCGGACCCAATCCCTAAATTAAGGCTTGTCAAACGGGAGATTTGTGAACCTGGGCCTAACGAATGTATAATTTGCCTTTCTCATACCCTCCAGCCAGGCTTTACACAATCGCCAATTCGGATCCTAGCACGTTTTTTGTGAGTACAACGCACAGCCTCTTTCCCGAGCAAAAAATAGACAGGTATTACCTGACGAATTGTTTGTTTAATCTTTTACCAGACAAAATATTTCTTCATTACGACGTTTGAACGAGTACAATTCCTGAAATGTGTGATGAAAAATTTTCAACTCTATGAAAAAAAATGTATTAATGAAAAACGGTTTTTATTAAACTGCTGTGTATTAGATTTATCTTTACAAATACTTTTACCCTTTCGTAACTAAGCCTAAGATAGATCTACTCAGCCCATCAAAGTTGTCATATTTTCACAAACAGGCGCAATATAAATTCATGTTTTAGCCATCTAGAATTTATATTTATACTAGAATTTCAACGAAATAAATCGAAATAAAATATTTATCTTGATTTATTCCTATCACAATTATTGTTATATTATTCAGATTTTAATGTATTAAAATATTCTTAATAGTCAGAGAGATATTTAGTTTCACTCTACTTTCTGTAGATAGCTGGAGCGTGTGGTCACTATTGCGACTATCCAGCATGCTGAAACCACACTTTCGCATAGCAATAAATCAAAAAAAAATTAGAGAGATGCTTTTATACGCTATCTTTAAAGATAAGTAAAAATAAAAAAAATAATGTTAAAAAAACGAACGGCATGTTTTTCAGCTGTTTCTGCGGCTCTTGCTTGTGAGTGACGTAATTATTAATTTTAATCGAAATAATAACGAAACAATATCTAAAAAAACTAACCCATAAAAACAAAGTTTTTATCATACTCTCTTTTTCATTGAATCAGGTTTCGTGCCTACTGCACGCGTCGGGGTTCATTACTCATTACTCATTTGTATTGAATCCAATTTTAAAAAACCATTATAATTTCGAAAAATCCAAAATTATACTATAATTATTTTTTTAAACGAAAATTTGTTAGATCATTTTTATTGTCGCCACGAGTCTGCCTGCAAGGTTCCAGCTCGATTAGATTACGGGAAAAGGGTTAAAAATCGATCCAAAGGTTTTCCGGCAGACAACAAACCGCAGACGCTACGAGTTAAAAGAAAGGGAGTTATGATTGAATAACATATACATAAATATTTTTTATTTTGGACGTTAATTTCTCACATTATAAGTCTATCTCTCGTACTCATTACTTTACCCAATTCACATCCACAAACGCTCACATCAAACATACACCATACAATATATCGGTAAGTAACCTACACAATAGATACGCCGACAAGTCACCCACTTTACGTTTTACGTAAATGAAGAAAGTTTCCGATCTCTAGCTCTTCGAAAATTTTGTGAAAAATCAATTACAAGATTCTACCGCAAACAGACAAAAAGAGTTAAATAAAAGCATAACCAAAACATAAACACTAACCACTTCAAGCAAATCCTAGTAAAAACATTTATTTTTGATATCAGGTTTTTTAGCCTTTATAGGGTAGCAACTTTTTTGAAATTTACAAATGGCAAACGTGGGATGGCACATCATACATAAAAAATATTTGCGATTGATTCGGGCCAAACTACAATGCTGGACGTTTTATCAATCGATGAACGAAAAGCAGAACGTCTAGCATAGTTGAGATTGACAATGAGTACTATATGATTTATTGAGCGGTCGATATTTCGACCAGCGCAGCATTTGGCATCGCACTATAATGGGGTACCAAATAAAGCTATCGAATAAAAAAAGCCCTATTAAAACTAGAAAAATAAAGTTCTCCTTCAAAATCCTTAATAATCACAAATTATTTACATTTACATGATTTGACGTCATAGCTGCATTCGGGTTTTCTTCACGATACGCTGAGGGTTATTTGAACTGAACTGCATAGTTCTCCCTGCTGCATTCGGGTTTTCTTCACGATACGCTGAGGGTTATTTGAACTGAACTGCATAGTTCTCCCTGCTGCATTCGGGTTTTCTTCACGATACGCTGAGGGTTATTTGATCTGAACTGCATAGTTCTCCCTGCTGCATTCGGGTTTTCTTCACGATACGCTGAGGGTTATTTGAACTGAACTGCATAGTTCTCCCTGCTGCATTCGGGTTTTCTTCACGATACGCTGAGGGTTATTTGAACTGAACTGCATAGTTCTCCCTGCTGCATTCGGGTTTTCTTCACGATACGCTGAGGGTTATTTGAACTGAACTGCATAGTTCTCCCTGCTGCATTCGGGTTTTCTTCACCATACGCTGAGGGTTATTTGAACTGAACTGCATAGTTCTCCCTGCTGCATTCGGGTTTTCTTCACGATACGCTGAGGGTTATTTGAACTGAACTGCATAGTTCTCCCTGCTGCATTCGGGTTTTCTTCACGATACGCTGAGGGTTATTTGAACTTGCAACTCATAGTTCTCCCTGCTGCATTTTCGCGCGTTTTCTTACCATACGCTCGAGGGTTATTTGTGAACTGAAATGCATAGTTCTTCCTGCTGCATTCGGGTGTTCTTCACGATACGCTGAGGGTTATTTGAACTGAACTGCATAGTTCTCCCTGCTGCATTCGGGTTTTCTTCACGATACGCTGAGGGTTATTTGAACTGAACTGCATAGTTCTCCCTGCTGCATTCGGGTTTTCTTCACCATACGCTGAGGGTTATTTGAACTGCATATTACTCCTTTGACCTGAACTGCATAGACATAAATATGAAAAAAAAACATTAATATGTTTTTTATAAAAAGAATTACTGTAAATAAATATTTTTTATTTTGGACGTTAATTTCTCACATTATAAGTCTATCTCTCGTACTCATTACTTTACCCAATTCACATCCACAAACGCTCACATCAAACATACACCATACAATATATCGGTAAGTAACCTGCACAATAGATACGCCGACAAACCACAGTACGTACGATGATACAGCAGACGCAGCTAGTGCCATCAGCGGGTCGTAACACCTAGCGCCCCGATGAACGATCATTTTCCCATCGTACCTAAGAAGATTATTTTGCTTTCCGCCCCGTAATTATTCTTACCAGCAAAAACTTTTCTAAACTTTCGTTGAACAAATATAGAATGAGTAAGTTCAATTCTTTATTCACACCTCATATCCAAAAATGTAAATTTCTTTCTGTCAAACCGCGATGAATATAAAAATACAGTGAACCCCCAATATACATCCATATTTATATTCGCCCGAAAAGTCAATATTGGCCCCACCTGCCACGTGAGTCAGTCGGTCTCGGGCGGTGATACTTACTTACTTACCATCACGCCGTTTCCCCGTGGGGGTAGGCAGAGAGGATAGAGCGCCATACTCTTCTGTCCTGAAATACAACTTTCGCTTCGTCTACATTCATACATCTTCGTATGCAAACTCGACGGTTGTTCAGGCTTCTAACAGGACCATCTTCCAGTATCTGGTTAATCTGGTCATGCCACGTCTTCCGTGGTCGCCCTCTCTTTCTGGCGCCGTCAACGGTGGCGGTGATACGACTCTTGATAATCAACTCTTGTTTACTTTTTTTTTGGGTCGCAATCCTAGGATTGGTCTGCAACAAGCACTCGCCCTCTCCACTCCTCTCTGTCACCTGCCAGCCTCTTCATCTCTTGGTAGGTGCTACAGCGCACATCTCCGATAATCTGGTCTACGTAGCTTAATCTCGGGCGGCCTTGTTTACTACTTTATTTCTTTTCTTTCCTCTCCCCTTCCAAACAATAGCTTAACCTCTATAAAATAAAAACCTCAACAACAATCGTTTTTTCAATTGAGATAAATTATAGAAGTCTCACAGAGATGAAGCAATTTATATGGGAAATTTGTATGTCTGTTCTTGTAAGGTGGCCCAAGGCTTATGAGCACTTTACACAACGCAACGCTGACCAATTCCACCATAAGAACATCCACACATTAATTATCAAAATTTTGTAAGTTGCATATATGTTATATTTGTAAGGACTTTGCCAGAAAGATGTATAGTCCTTCCCATGACATACTTTACGTGGATTTCGAAGCTGGTAATGATTCCTCTGTATGTATTAATTTATTTATCCAAAAGGAAATTTCCGGTTAAGATTTTAATTGCGTATTTATGCAGGTCTGCGGTATGTTTATGGCCCCACGATTAGTAAATCGCTGTCATAACGATAAAATATTAATAAGTAATAATAATACGTAATTGAAATATTTTTACGAGGGTTAGTACGTGAGATAATTTTTTTTTGTTAGTGGATAGATAGGTAAAATTTGGAGCTGGGAACAGATTAAACCATTTTTAGTTAATTCCTATGGGAAAAAATGTTTGATACCCGTCCTTTTTGATACTGATTTTTTCCTCAGGAATGGATTAATGATGAATATATTTTTTTAAGGGTTTGTTTTTAATTTGATTAGGGATGATGGGCCAACAAATTGACGTCATTCTCAGTAAAATCCAATACCTGGATATAAATTTAGTATCAAAATAATGAAGCATGCCGTGTTTTTGATTCATTTGATCTTTTTGTTATTTAATAAAGTAATTATTAAGTTTCGCGAAAGGATGATAAAAGAAAGTAACCTAATATTGTTTTCATTTCATATTTTACTCAAGGCAGTAAATTACAGGCTGGCTCAATGAAAGAATTTCGATTTGGAAACAAAAGCAGTCTAAAGTTTTATAGGATGAATAAATTCCACGTCCCAGCCGCGGTGCCGAGAGCCACTAAAAGCGGTTTCATAATTTATTTTCTACTGTATCAAAATTTGCGTAAAAAGTGCCGTTTTCCTAGGAAAGAAAATTGCTTTGACTTGTGTACGTCAATAAAACATAAAAACTTCGCGAGCAAACTGTAAACAGAATCTATACCGCGAAGTTAGTTTTCATTTATTCAAACTTCACTAAATGTTAGCCGTGTTTTATGTTGCCTTCGTAATAAATTGAGAAACATTCATAAAGTTTTTACCTCGCCTCTCGGGAGATTAGGTACTTTGGTCCAATATAATGAAAAACAGGACTGTCGGCGCGTTCCAGATAATAACTACCTACCTATAGTTAAAAGTAATGTTTTCTGTGAAAACAATAATTAAATTTTATCCTTCGGGGATTACGTTCAAGAAGTGAGATCGCTTTTGTGAAGAATTATAAATGTGTTTGTTGCAAAACCTGTGGTACCATTTTCTTAATACCATTCTTCAATTTACTTTAAAATATCTTCTTCTTTAATCTTATATTTTAAAATATCTTATTCTTAACTTTTAGTCATACTTTATCAATTTGTGTATTACCTTAACTTATAGATATATATGTCGTCGTAGACGTTTTTATATAATTTTTTGAGCTCTACGATTTCTCTACAGAAAGTATTTAAATATCTCTTACCGTTAAGGCAGCGTTCGTAGAAAACGCATCGCTCGTCCATTTTGTTGTCGACTATAGTTGTAAAATAGGTTACCATGAAATGCCCTTTAATTTTTACGGGATGATATATAGCCTATATCCACTATGAAAGCCTATATATAGCCTATATCCACATTCTAAATATTGGTGAAAGAATTTTTGAAATCGGATAAGTAATTTTGTAGATTACCACATACACTTACCTCTTTAATATAGATAAATTATTGAAATCTTACTCTATATCACGTATGAAGGGAATTTATTCGAAGTTTTCTATTATTAAGATAAATTTCAAGATTGGTATATTCTTCTACTCGTATACTCATAGTCTAGTGGGAATGAAATTGGCATCTCATACCGACTTCAATTCCTGGTAAGGTCACAGTGCACGTGAGTTGTATGTTTTCTGAAGCCTGCTTGTTTTCGTAATAAATTGTTTTAGCGCTTCATCAGATCATGCAGGCTACATCACAAAAGCGAAGCACATCACAAAAAAACGGCTTTAATAAATAACATAGATGTATTGCGACCTCGCAGCGAATCGAACCTCGAACCTATGTAATAAGTCAGTGTCATGCCTATCATATAATTGTATTATTAAGGGCTTCGCGATTTTATTTATTTATTACAGAAGCTAACAATACATATAGAAATCAGATTAGATATGAATATTAAATAGTATAGATATCATCTTACAAGTTTCCACAGAATTAACATGTTATGTGTAAACATTGTATTGCAACAATAATCTAAGTTATACAAAAAAATAAAAAAGTGAAAGGTTTAACTTAAGAACAAACCATGAAAGTCAAAGAAATAAAGGTAAAATGCAATCAGGGATGGGGAGCAAAGGACAATCTACTTAGTAAAAAGGGGAAAAATATAAAGAAAAAGAAGATCAAAAGATATATAGTATAAAGATATCTAATCAATACATCTGCATATACATGTACGAGGTCTGGAAAAAAAAGATGAATTAAAGAAAGATACAAGATAAAAATTACATATACGAGGTCTGGACAAAAGAAATAATATGAAACAATTTGTATTAATCAATTAGAAAAGACATACAGAAAAAATCAAATTAACGAAAAAATATTTTAACTGTCACCGGGACTCGAACCACGGACAGTTAAAATATTTTTTCGTTAATTTGATTTTTTCTAATTGTTTAATAAAAATTGTTTAATAATTCACAGAACTTTGTTCTGAAATTGCAACTTCAGAAAAATAATATGAAATAATATGAATTAAAAAAGAGAAAAAAAAGTTTTAAATTGATAGATTGATGAATTGAAGAGATTCATTGATGAATTGATGAATTTAATAATATGCGGTTTTTGATGTCAGGTATAGTTAAATATCTATATAGCGGATTAATTTGGACAAAGGGTTATCCGTTAAAGACGAAAATTCGATTTATAATTAAGTAGGTTTTAAAAATGAAATATTCGTTAGATTTTATTCTATACATACATTTGTGAAATGAAAATAAAATAAGCATGACATGTTTAATTTCACAGAAAATGCTAGAAATGTCAAGAAGTCAGTCGATCATACTTGAAACATCGCGAAATAGCACTCACTTTTCGAAGGCCGACATAACTGCTGCGTGAAACAATTTGTTTTTTTTCAGCGATATTTCAATTTTTTAATTTCAGCGATTCCACAGCAACGAAACCGATGACAATAATTGATTCGGTGTGACCAGCGAAAATAAATTAAGGGATTACGAGTATAAACTGTACCACAAAAGAGCGATCAATGCGAAATTATTATGAATTAAAAAATAGTTCTCCAAATCAATTCGATTTCAGCGATTTTGGTGAAAGTTAAAAATTTGTTTAATTTCTAATTTTTGATTAATTAATTTTTCTCCACCGCCGTGATCCCGTGAGAGTATTTTTTCCAACTTTTAATATATTCGCTTAAAGTTGTTAATTGAAATATTAGAACATCTTGATTTAGAGCATTGTAAAATTAACTGGATATTAATCCTTACATACGGTACACGGGCGGAAATATTGTCAATTGTCCGCAAAACGTTTGCCGTTTAAGAACACGAGCGGAAACGCAGGAATAAAAATATTTAAAATATGTTCTCGACCAAAGGTTCACAATACCGCTGATACGTAATCGTTGCATTCGTACACGCAAAGAATCTATTACACGTTTTGAAAATGCTATTTAATAACACTCGCACTATTGTTATTTTCAGTATTGTTATTTCCAATACCTGACCACATTACTTCGGTCAACCAAAAATTGACAAATATTTGTGGTTGTGGTGCATATTCCAGAATTGTTTTCCATTATTCCAATGAAACATTATTTTGTAAATTCAGAAAATTACGTTTACATTGTGTGTTCAAAAAATATCGAAGCTTTGGTCGGCAGAACCAGGGACATCATTAATCAATTGATTGTAGTACTGTGTTTTGAAAAATTTGGACAAACTCAAAATATTCTGAATGCAAAAAACTGGTCTAAAAAGGAGTTTTAAAAAATTGAAATGATATTTCTGGCGTTTTCTAGTGTAATGCTAATAATTCGAAAGAATCTCATTACACACATAAAGGATATTGCTTTAAAAATTCCAATCAAAAAATAGATATCTCATTAGTGACATCTGTGTTTAAGGGGATGAAAACGCTTTGGATGCCGGTCGCGCTACTGATAATTACAAAATACATATGAAACGGATTGTAAAACTTAAGTATATATACAATTTGATAGATATGGTATTCTATCGTGTGTGGAAATGGTGAACGTTACATTGTGTAAAGTGATCTCTTCAGTCAGCCGTACGATAGGTCGTATGCCATATGAACACCCAAAGACCTTCGTATCTACTTTCCCATAAAAAAAATTATTTCGTCTCTATGAAACATCTATAATATATCTTGATTTTAGAAAAATATTTATTTATATGCACTATACTTGCTCTTATCTGGATCAAATTAGTCTCCTTGGCAATGCACACACATCTCTCAACGTTCCTATTATTATTGGAAACACTTCTTGAACGCAACTTTTGGAAGGTGTTCATTTGGGCCATCGTGTCACGCACAACGCACAATGGTTTCTCTTGATTCGTATCGGGTCCCTCTAAGAGGCATTTTTAACATGGGAAGTAGGTAGAAATCATTTTGGGAGAGACTGACTCAATTGGCCGTATTATCAACTAAGCAATATTGCTATTTCTGTATCTTGACAGTTATTGTATAACATTTTAATGCCTCCAATTATGACGTTTTAAGTTTCACAGGTTTGAAATTAATGAATTCAATTAATTAGAAAACTCATTTTTTCACAATTGTGAATAAAAAAACGCCACTTTAAAAAATAAAATATCATTACTAGGTATCATTAAGAAAGCTGTTTTACTAACTTGTGAATGAAAAAAAACTCAACAGATTTCTCTAGCAAAGACCATAGTAATATGTTAAAGTTTCATGATTCGAACAACATTAAAAATTTGATAATGTGTGGATATTCTTACGATGGAATTGCATCATTGCGATGGAACATTGCATCGTGTAGAGTGATCACTTAAGCCAGCTCATGCAGGTTGTACGCCCTGAGCCATCATGTAAGACACTTTTATTCACTTTTCTCATACATAAATTAGCTTCGTCTCTGTGAGACTTCTATAATTTATCCTTAATTAACTTAACGTTTGTTTACGTTTTAGTGCTTTCTGATTAATAGAATTCATCAATTTCAAACCTTTCAAACTTAAAACGTCAAATTGGTGGCATTAAAACGTTACACATAACTGTCAAGATACAGAAAAAGCAATATTGCTTACTTCAGAATACGGCCGAATATCATACAAATTAGATAAATACAGTCAGTCGTTAAAGGAAAATCTGCTAAAAATACAAATAATAACTCTTAATCTTACGAAAGTATATAAATTATATCATATATTATATTAAATCCTCAATATGACGAACTAATACGGGCAAGGCAGAAAAATAGTCCGTTATATAATAATGTAGATTTTCCGAATGTATATATTCAAACAGTGGAAAGACTAGTTAGTTAGCCTATTTTAATTTACTTATGAGTGGGTTAGATGCAATACCTCCACTGCCCAATAGACTAAATGCAGATAAATATTTTTGTAACTTATTTCGTCATGATCGTAGAACAATGACGGATGTGCAAAAAATTTCATATTGACTTTTTTGGATCGTTAAAAAGCGAAAAAAAGAAGCCATCTAATGATATATAAAAAGTCTATTTTTTCTCATTAATTTAACCGTCGTTATACGAAGTCGGTATAACGACGGTTCTGATTTGCGATTGTAAAACAATGCATCATGTGTAAAAACGTCTTTGTACTGCGCTGACTATATTTGAGGTTCGAAAGGTATCAATTTTAAATAACTAACCCAAGTTTCAAAGGAAAATCTTTTGTAGTTATCGAGCTATCACATAAAGTGTCTTTATGAAAATAAAACTTTAAACTGCTCTCCTGCAAACTTGAGAAAAATCACATGGGTCGTTATTCTACGATTATGAAGATTTTAAAGCCAGAACAGAGATATTAAAATTACATGGATTTAAAAAAATCCCTTAAGTAACTCAATAATACACATAGAAAACTTTTCTGAGAAAATAAAAATTACAATCATACTTAATTTTATTACACATAAGAGGGAATTACAAGCAAAAGCGCCACTTCGCATGTGATGAGTTTGTATATGAGCAACGTATTTGAATTTTGAATATGGTCATCTGGCGATGTGAATTTCACATTTGATTTTCTTAATTTGTGTGTATAGAAGCATTTTGACATAACTAATACACACAAATATTGAAAATTGTTTTCAATTACTTTGGCCCGTAATCTCATCAAAAAATGTCGCTTTTGCTTTTAATTCCTTCTTATATAGAGAAATTTTTGTAATTAAAATTATGTACCTATGTATGTAATTTTTAGTTTCATAGAAAAGTATTATATAATACAGAAGTACATATCACTTATATACACTATGGAAATTATACAGTTTTTTTAACAAAGCATGGCCTATTCTTCTTTCAAAATAACGATAAATTAATATTAAAAAAGATAAATTATAGAAATCTCACAGAGACGGAGCTATTTATATGGAAAAAGTAAACAGAAGTATCTTTACCAGATGCAAAATCTATGTATATCATGTCATGGGAACGACCATAGATGTCTCTAGTACCTACTTATAGTACATTCGAATGTATGAAGGAAACTGATTTAAAACATATAGGTAGGTATACAACTTTCAAATATTTGATAATATATGGATGTTATTACGGTGAAATTGGTGAATTACGCATTATGTAAAGTGATCACTTAAGCCAACTCACACAGGTCTTAAGCCCTGGTCTACCCTATAAAGACTTACATACACGTCTCCCATATAAATGGCTTCGTCTCTGTGAGACTTATATAATTATCTTAATTATCAATTATCCCTCTGTGGACAGCACCCACCATTTCTGTGTACTCAGAACATACTTATAAAAGTATTGTTAATATAACGTGTTGATAAATTATGTTAAATATTTTAATAAAAATAATATTAAAACATAACCTTTTATTTCAAAAATTATCAAATATATGACACACGTATCGGAAATTCTTCCGTTAAAACGAGGACCGAAAAATCAAAGGTTTCCACATTCTAAGGTACACACATATTGCGGAGACTTGACAGTATGAATAATCACAAATACCAAAACCCAAATGGCATTTTTATTTACATTTTGCAGAAAAATCCTGTTTTGCACAGGTGTGGATACTCCTACTGGACCACCTCCCTCCGATTTCCTGCGACAGATTGCGAACCCTCGGTAGGGCGTGAAATACATCAATAGCCCATTTGATAGCGGGGTATCCTGTAAATAGAAGGCAGATCCCTGCAAACACCCTCCCATGTCCGCTCCGCCTGCAAATATAATAATAGTTTTTTAACCCCTTTTCATGACCGTGATTTTACGCCGCGTGTGTGAGACATGACCATCATTTGAATACAAAATATTTATACCTCTTTATGTACGGAAATTTTAGTTTATAAATTAAAGTTTTATTTATAACTAGCTGTTCGAACCCGGCGCTGCATTGGTTAAGAATTAATTTGAAAATAAATGTGTGGGGGTAAACAAAGGTTTGATTCGAACGGTATGGAATTACATCGAAAATATATCAGGGGGAGGGTAAAAGGTAAAATGGGAGGGAGGAAATGTCACTTTTGTTAACCGCCGGGTCCTAACGAATAAGTTTCCAAATTTTGAGTCCGATCGGTCAAAAGGTACAGATTTGCATCTAAAATATTTCAGCGGTGATGAAGGGTTAAAAGAATAGGGGGGAAATGTCGCCTATGTTACCCGCAGAGTCCTAAAGAAAAAGTTTCCAAATTTTGAGTCCGATCGGTCAAACAGTACAGATCTGCATCGAAAATATGTCAGGAAGAGGGGAAGGTATGAGAATAGGGGGTAAATGTTGCCTATGTTACCTGCCGTGTCTCAAAGCATAAGTAAGCAAAATTTGAGTCGAATCGGACAAACGGTGTGGATTTGTATAGAGAACAGATAGACAGACAGACAGACAGACATTGAGTTTTATAGGTATAGATGGAAGACATAATGGCTGAAAAACATGAACCGCAGTAAACAAAGTTTTCATAGTCAACGTGATAGCCAACGTCAATTGAATGGATAGCGCACGAAAAGAATAAAGATTTATGATTCATTTTACGATCGATCGACATATTTAAGTATTCAAAGAAAACACATATTACATACGAAATGTTTGGATGTGTTGAAATACGATTCTCGACGTTTCGCTGGATTCATCACGAGAGTGGACCCTATCGCCGTCACTATGATTCCACCAATACGACGCAGAAAAACCCGACGACATCGTCAGTTTACATTACATCAATAGCACACTAACAACTCCTAGCGTGGAAGGAAGCGACAAGCCTCTACGCAGTGCTTGCAATCTGCGACCGCGCAAGAGATAATTAGTACGCCGGGCACTCTCCTGATGACGCTTTGATATGACTCCATCCATACACTTCATATATAATACGCGTTTATTTCAATACTTAAATATTTAGAAGTTTAAACACAACGATTTATAAAATCAGAATAAGCAAAAGAACAAAAAGAAATGAATTAATTCAATATTTTTGTGAAGTCGAAATTGTAGACCATGGTTCTATAATATTTTAAACAAATTACACTTTTACAAAAAAAATCATCTATCGCAAATCATATAAAAAAAGTAATAATATATGCATCAAAGATATTCCAGAGTGAATAGATTTATTGAGCCGTCCACTACTGTGTATAACTCAAAAGTTTTTAGAATTCTTTGCGATATAACGTTGATAACTATTTGAAAAATCAATAACCTAAATTCATAATTCACTATGTAACAATGTAGCTTATTTTAAAATATTCGTTTCTAATGTTTTCACATACTTAACTCGAGTCCAAAACGCTAACGAAACTAACACAAACATACCACGATTTCACGATAATTTTATTTTGTTGTGAAAATTAAATTTTATTTGGCATTTTTTTTTTAATTTTAGCAAATTAAGTAGAACTTCAGCAATTAAAGATCATAGGTCATTTGAATTAATATAATCGGTGATATCATTCATATTTAATGTATGTAAATTTTTGCCTACATTTTAGATTGATTTCGCAACATTTATATTGTTGTGAAAATTAAATTTTTATTGGCATTTTATAACAGGACTCAGTATCTTACAAAGAAATAATTATGATCAACTTCAATCAAAAAATCCGATAAAAAATTTAATTCGGAGAAAACATTTTTTAATAACATTACCATCCACTTATCTTCTCCATTATTATCTATATTCCCGCTAATGACTAATAAACTCCATCCCTCCTCCATGTCCCATAGAAAAATTCGTTGACAAGACGATGTAGGTATTTTAATCAGTTATTAAAGTTGTCTAATGAAGAGAGGGACTGCCCCTCTCGAAACTGTAGTAGTAATTGTTTATATAACTCAACATGTGTGTTATACAAAGTTAAATTTACTAAAAGAAAAATACATTTACCTCTAACTTAAAATGTGTAGCAAAGTGTTTATAATACCTACGCATAAAGTTTGTATTTTTTCCCGTTGTTTGGCAAACTTCTAAATGAATATTAATGATTAAACTTACAATATTAAATAATGCCAAGTATTTTTTATTCAATCGAAAACTGGTTAGTTGTTATTGTTTTCCATATTTATTGTTTTTCTTATAATTTACTTTATTTTATTTACTTATTAAATTACATTTATAAGAAGGGAATCTTTAACGTAATGTAAGAAAGAGTTAAACCCATCTGCCTATTTTTTCTTTTAAGAAAAATATATTATTTTAGGCTTGACAAAAAGAAATCAATACAAAAACTGTGATTCCTAATAATAATTATGATAAACTTTTAATGTGTATTAGGGTTAAAATAAGCGGGTATTAAAATAAATAATCAATCATCTGACCAGGGACCAGTGGCGGTAAAGGTGGAATTGGCCAATGGATTATTTATTTATTTATGTTAATCAATTTATAACTCTCGATTTCGAGTGATACACAAAATATTTTATATTCAAAAGATATAAAGATATGCAGACTAAATCTATGAATAAATTTATTATTTATTAGTTGTAAAAAACTAATAAAAAAGTGGTGTAAGCAAAGTTATAATTTATTTATTTAATATTCACGGAAGATCAACAGCACAACAAAGAAGCATAGTAAACATTAATATAATATAGATGGCCAATTACAGGTCTCCACTTTTAGAAATAAGTTAATAATGATAAATATGTTATGAAGTAAATTTAGACATATTAAGAATACAACAAAAAAGAATAAAAAATTTAAACAAAAGAAAGAGACTTAATGATTAGCAGAAAAACATAGGCATAATAAATTTATTAATTAATAATGTCACCACAAAGTGAAAGCCTGTCTTTGAAGGATGTATTCTTCAAAAAACTAACCCATAAAAACCAAGATTTTATTATACTCCCTTTCACATTTATTATACGCCCATTCACATAGGACCCATGGCTCGAATCAGACTAGTTGGAACAGGTTTCGCGCCTTCTCCACGCGTCGAGCTCCTTTCTCATTAGTATGGTTTCCAATTTGAAAAAGCCGTTAAAATTTCGAAAAATCCAAAACTATACAATAATTCAATTTTTTAAACGAAAATTTTTTAGATCTTTTTATCATCGCCACAAGTCTGCCTGCAAAGTTTCAGCTCGATTGGATCACGGGAAAAGGGTTAAAAATCGATCCAAAAATTTTCGGCAGGCAAGCAGACGCTATGAGTTAAATGAAAGGGAGTACCTACCTACCTACCTACCTACCTTTCGAAAAATATATAGTTTCCACCGTGACTCCAGAAAGTATTAGCTGTCGGGCTGTATTACTAATATACTGCTTTAACCATTTAAATTTACAGTGAATTCAGTTTTTATTATGATTTTTTTTAGATTAACTTTTCTCTATCAGTGCATAGAACTGCCGAGTCAATTAAGCCTGTAATATTTTTATAACAACGCGTAATACAATATACCATAGTAAAGTTACTCAAAAAAACATTAGTGTGTTAAAATGAATTTTAAAAATCTAGTTATAAAATGCGTAATGCTAAAAATAATTATTTTTAAATTCGCTCAGAAATAAAACTGAAATGCTAGATATCAGTTGCAGCAAAAAATACCGTTTGTAATTGGACAGAGAGATTACGCATTAATTTCGCAATTAAAATAGAAAAATCTTTCAAATATATAAATGTCTCTCTCTCTAATTGGAAAACATCATGAAATTATTGTTCAAAGAAATTAAATTAATCAATTAGTAAGAAGTACACAAAAAATTGTTTTTCCTCGCCATGGAACAGCGATACCAATTTTGATTAATTACCATAGGTTGATTACTTTTTGAGTTATAGTGGGCGTTGTTTTGAAACGCGTTTAAAGTTTCATGTACAATTTTCAGTCTGATAAAATTAAAAATTTCAAACTTTCTGTTAATGTGCGATTCCTGCACGCGTGTAGCCACAAAACTGTACTCTCGTGCGTTAGGTCATTATTAATTTATTACTACCGTTGTACAATTATTGTAAGCAGCTGTTTTTAATTATATTCAATACAAATTACAAATTGACGTTCAAAAATAAAATACCTTTTTTCGCTTTATGTAGTAACACATCTTAATAGAAGGAAAGGATGCAAAAAAAATTACATTAACATAAATTACAGAATTTTCACAGAGATGAAGTTATTTATATGGGAAACGCGTATGGGAGTCTTTAAAGGGTAGCCCAGGGCTTACGACCTGTATGATCTAGCTTAAGTGGTCAGTCTACACAATTTAACGTTCACCAATTCCACATATCAAATTTTTGAAAGTTGTATGTATGTTTCAAATCAGTTTCCTTCACATATTCGAATGGTCCATTGACTATCTATATTCCTTCGTATGACATAGTATACATAGACTTTCATAGGTAGTGAAACCTCTATATTTTTAAATTGGAATAATAAGAAATATTATTTTCACAATATTCTTTCATATTTAACTGTAAATAGTTACGGATATTTTATATGAAACGTATGTTTTTCCAAGAGACAATTCTCGACGTTTCGTCGAATACGACTTCAACGAAACGTCGAGAATTGTCTCTCGGAAAAACATACGGTTCGTATAAAATATCCGTAACCATTAACTCTTTAATATTCTTCCATACACGTTTTTCATATAAATAGCTTCATTTAATTTATCTTCATTGTAATTTATCTAATGTAATAAATATCCTTCTGTGGTCGGAATCCATTAATTGTTCAATTGTATTAAGATATAAAAATATTTTTTTAAAATATCAATTAAACAATAATTATATAAATTAATTAAAATATTTTTTTAATTATCGTTTCATGAGAGCACCCCCTTAAATCGTCCACCTGTAATTTTTCGTCTCCTTCCTCGTCTGTTTTGCGCGCGGCTCGTCTCACCTGTCTCCGGGTAGCAGCGGGGCGGGGAGGTGAGAAGCGTGTACGGTTCGTGTCGGAACATTACAACCCGACACGTCCGCCCGACCGCGCTCGGAGCCTGGCACAGCCGTCCTGCCGTCCTGCCGCACCGCTTAAACGTTACAATCAATTACAAACTCCGCCCGTGGACGATCCGCATTATCAATTAAGGCTTTTAGAAGGCTTTCGTGATCCGTCATCGCCTGCATTAGCGCGAGAACCGAGCGGCAGTCGGACTCCTCAGTAATGGATTTTGAATTAGAGTGATTTGCACGAATGTGGAAAAATTATCCATTTATGAGCGAGCGCCGGGTAGCTGCTAGAACCTGCGCAGCGCGGATCGTTAAATACTTTATATTTGTTTGCCATAAATCAAAACTAACCTAACTAAAAGTTGCTAATAAATCGTATGTTATTTTGTAAAATTAATGATGGATATTTAACTTAAAAGCGGTAAATTTCTCGTGTTTAATGTAAAGTTTACATTAAAAATATATATATTAATATTAATAGGTTATTTCTCTCCTCTACCTAGAATGCTAAACCAGTACAACGAGGTCACGTCATGTAACCCCAACATCGACATATTTCACATGACACAACCTCAGTTTAAGAGAGAAATTATATCGCTCCTGACCGAAAATAGTTTGAGCGTGTATTATTCATCTTGTATTCACTTATTGTACTATACTCATATTGTATAATGTATTAATGTTTTATTTTAATGTATTATCGTAAATTGTAACTGTACTAATCACCTTGTCCTAAATGACTATCCAATATGGTCATTCTGACCTGTCGATAGTCTTTAAATTAAAAAATTAAAAATAAATAAAATAAAAATAAAATTAGAGAACAGTAAATTTTAGCGTGAATAGTTAAGAAAATCACTAATAAAAAACTAACCCATAACCAAGTTTTTATTATACTCCTTGATTTCTCATTTACTAGTTGAAACAGGATTGGCGCTTACATCACGCGTTGGACTTGAGTCGGGCGACGTTACGAAAGGGAGTAGTCAAAAATTTCGAAAAAAATCCAAAATTATACTATAATTATTAACTTTTTAAAACGAAAATTGGTTAAATCATTTTAATCGTCGCCACGAGTCTGCCTGCAAAGTTTCAGCTCGATTACGGAAAAAGGGTTAAAAATCGATCCAAACTTTTTTCCACAGACAAGCAAGCAGACGCTACGAGTTAAAAGAAAGGGAGTAAGAATTAACAATATTTTTATTCGTATGTTCTGACAACACAATTACTGGATTTAGTCCACAGAAGGATAATTATTAATTACACGAAGATATTTATATGGGAAACGTCTATGCAAGTCTTTATACAGTGACCCAGAGCTTTTGACATCTGTGAGCTGGCTTAAGTTGACACTTTGCGCAATGCAACGTTCACCAAATCCACCGTAAGAACATAATATATACTGGTCTATAAAAAGAGTTTGAGAAGAAAAAATTGGAAATAATATTTTTCAGGCGTACTGTAGTATATTAGTATATAGTCACAATAATATACCTACTTTGATATTTTTATATTCAACTAAACGCTTTTCTTATGAAAAAAGGACTTAAATGCTAGTCTCCTGGAATGACGCTCGAACAACCACCGACCAATTTATTGAGAGGTATGTTAGTATTATATTAATCACACACATGGAAATAAAAACACTTGTTTTTTAAGTTCTACATTTTTAATTTTCATATGTAGAACTTAAAAAACGAGTGTTTTTATTTCCATATGAATCACCGACCATTGATAACAAAAGATAAATAATAAGCTGCTATAAACGATACTGTAGACGAAAATGTTTTCTTACTTAATAGAATTTTCTGTACTGGAAATCAATATATTAGGCGAATGTTAAAGGCAGCAGAAACATATAATATCCGCGAAATACCTGGCACAATCAGGGAAAAGCGAATATTAGAGGATGATTCTGTTAAAATCTTCAACCACCGAAGATGAGAAGAATGAAAGTGGACACGGCAAAGTTGGATTCTGAATAGTTTAAGTATGTTCAAAATTTTCAAGAACACAATTCTGGATTTCATCCCCAGGGGGACTCCATTAAACAGGATATACAATTATTTATTAAATATTAATCGCACTACATTCAAACACTAAATATACAATACACATAAATGTACATGTAAAATATACTTAAATGCAAATATGTATACAAATTGGGATAATGGGCATAGTCTTCACTATAATGTTTATTATCAGAGTATCATGTACCTATTATCCTGTTATTTTCTCTAATAAATAAAATAAAATAAATAAAAATAAAAAAAATTATAGATGTATCATAGAGACGAAGCTTTTTTTATATGGGAAAGTAGGTATAAAAATCTTTTTGGGCGTTCATAGCGCTGACAACCTATCGTACGGCTGGCATGCATGATTTATTATGATCATCCAAAAATTTGATAATGTGGTAGTCTGTCATAGGTGGAATTGGTGAACATTACATTGTGTAAAATGATCACTTAAGCCAGCCGTACGAGAGGTCGTGAGTCCCATGAACACCCAAAAAGACTTCCATATGTATTTTCTCATATAAAAGTAGAGTTATATTTGATTGAGACGGCATGGCGGTTAATCAGTAAGTTTGATAGAAATGAAAATACGTGCCTATTATTCTATTCACATATTATTTTCTTAAATCGCCATCTTGTCAACAGAGTGCAGAAAAATTGCTTTCCCGCGTCCGCTTATGAATTTCGTCGAATCCACAAAATTCGCCTGCATGTCGGTATAACAGAGAGCGATTCTGCCGACGAGGAAAATGCACAAGTACAAACGGAGACCATTAGCGAGCGGCTATTTTGTGGATTCTCGCTGATGACAAATGTGCCCAGACCCTCATTTGTTCGGTCCATTGTGCTCCGTCTATACGTCATCCCTGGATGTGCTCCCCGCCTCGCCGGGAGAAAGCGGCGACCTTCCTCCCGGACGTTTATTTATTTGGAACGGAATCACTACGGCCATCCAGTCTTTAATGTCGCCCATAAACAAAAACCCTAAAAATCTGGAGCGCTGTGTAACCTCGCTCGATTTAAATTGCGCCCCGGTTTTTGCGGAAAATAAAACACAACAATTACTGTCGTGTCCGCTCTGGGTGTTTCCAATTACATATTCGTGCAAAGTATTAAAATTATAATTCGCGTGAAACATAACATCATTCATCAATTTAAAATGAGAATGGATTATTGTCTAATTATAAAGAATTTTCATTCGCATAATACAAGAGGCGGCGACAATATACCTAAGACAAGAATAAAACCACAAACACCTCACAAAATTGTTTCATGTGCAAAGGACTTAAAATCTTCGGCAGCCTACAGAAAACAATCCAAAATGCAATGAATATAAACAATTTTGAAACTGAATGAAAAAAGTTTACTACAATATGTTTTTAATGTAAATCATAAAATATGGAACTAAATAAACAGTGAAATTTAAAAGGAAACTGACACATTACGATAATTGCTGTGTCAATTTAATTGAATGTGATTTTTTTCTGAAGGGCCTTAAAAATTGCATTATTATTATTTCTCCCATTTTAAATATATTGTTACATGCCAGGACTTCCGTATTCCCCTGGAATTCTTGTTTCATTAATATTAGTATTTTATACATAATGTCACTATGGCGTATATATAAAATCTCAGTATTTTGTCTAGCGATTTCTTTGATTCAACTTGGCTTCTTGGATCCATTGAAATAATGAGTCAATTTCCTTTAAAACATACGAAATATATGATACGTGTGAGGTTTTTATTATGAATGTACATTTTTCGAACAAAAATTACATTTTCACAATCCAAACGTGTTCAGTGATGAAGCACACATTTGGTTAAATGGCTATGTTGATAAACAGAATTGCTGCATTTGGAGCGATGATAATCCACAAGCCATTGTCAAAACACCAGTGCAACCAGAAAAAGTCATCGTTTGGTGCGCTTTATGGTCCTGTGGAATCATTGGTCCATATGTCTTCCAAAATGTAATATGGTAAAGTTATGGTTACAGGTATGTACAACAAATACTTCAAATATAAAACTGGTTCCAGAACTGTCTAGTCTATAGCATCGTGAGTAAAGTATTTTCAATTATTTAATTTGTCATTTATTTTGAAATATTTCATTTATATTGCATTCAGTTATAAAATAAATTGCATATTTAGCCCTCGGCATACCATGACAGAAAATAATTTTAAAAATAATAAGAGCCAGCATGTATAAACGTCTAACGTTGTACTAAAATGCGACTAATTTATTAAGACACGCAGATTTTTAGTAACTTTTAGTCATTTTTTTCAATTTGTGAATAAACCTTAAGATAAAGAAATATGTCATCGCTGACTTTTTATAGAACTTTTTGACTTCTACAACTTCTCTTTAAAAAATATCTCTTACTATTAAGCGAGCGTTCATAAAAAACGCACTTTTTCGTCGACTTTGGTTGTAAAATAGGTCACCACGAAAAATTATTTTATTTTCACGGGATAATGTATAACCTGTGTCCACCTTGAAAGTCCATTATAAATATTGGTGAGAGAATTTTTGAAATCGGATGAGTAGTTTCGGAGGTAACCTCCTACATCCAAACTTACAAATATTACCTCTTTATAAATTAGTATAGACTAGCAGTTAAACAATCGGCTGCGCGGCCCATAGTCCATTGCCTGCTGCTAGGACCTGCGTGCAGTTAAAAAATAATGATATTAAGAACGTTACAGTCAACGGTGAGACATGATTACTAAGTTTTTCATGCCTCAATTTAAAGGCATTAATATTGCAGACATATGGTTTTAGCAGGACGGCGCCATACGCCACACAGCGCGTGATAAAATTAATTTAATGAAAGACAAATTTGACGAACGATTAATTTCACGACATGGACCTGCTAACTGGCCACCTCGTTCATGCGATTTGACGCCATTAGATTATTTTCTCTGGAGATATGTAAAGTCGCATGTGTACGCCGATAAATCAGAAACAATTGAGCGCCTGCAAGCCAACATTCCACACATTATTTCCGAAGTACAAGCCTTATTTACCGCAAAGAGTGTGTGAAAATTAAACCTCCAGATTACGTCACGTACGCGCCAGCCACGGGGCCACAAGCCCAAAATTATATGCAAATGTTAATGCCACAAAATTATCTGTCAAGTAAAACTAATTTCATGGATATTAAAATAATTTTTCTGTATTTTATTTCAATTTAAAGTTCTTCGCTTTTAAAAACACAACTCTTTATTACCTGAAATTCAATCAATTTTATTTATTTATTTGAATTAGTTTATTTTTTCACAAAAACGTTATCATCTACGTCTTTGACGCCTGTAATGCATTTTATACACTTCATATGCTGTAGCGCTTCTCAGCATGAAAATTGTATGTGTTGTCTCGATCGTCGATTTCATTTAAAATGTATGGTAGTGATGTAACTAAGTCTAATAAACGCGCGAACCGCCACCGGAACCCACGGGGGATATCACGTACACTAGCAATATTATGCTATCCTCACTATGAGAAAACCATGGTACAAGGTGGGTAATACAGAGTGGGCCAAAACTCACTTTAATATTGAAAAATGCAATAGCTTGCGTTTTTATTAATTTTTCAATTTTTCTTTTAGGTGCTTGATATTTTATATATAAAATGGAGAGTTTTATAGAGCATTTGAAAGTGGCTGTATTTATAAACAACTGAATTGATCACATTCCTAAGAAGAATTACTAACACGTACGATTAGGCGAAAAAAATAACAAATAAAAATTAATAAGAAATATGATTCAAACTGATTATACAGGGAGTGATAAAAGACTACAGAGTCTTACGCAGAAAGAGATTTTTTTGGCTGCGTAACCTCAGAAAGTGGTTCAATGTTCAAAATTGTATTATTAGTTTATTTATTTTATTATTTGCTTCGCTGGATATATTTAAACAAAATTTATTACATTTTCATTATTACAAGCCTCATCATGCGTGAAAAGATGTATGAATGTAGCCGAAGCGAAATTAATGTGCCGAGATAGAAGAATATGGTGTTCTATCTTCTCTATCTACCCACGCGGGGAAACAGCGTGATGGTTAGTTAGATAGTTACATTTTTTAACTATTTTTATGTTCAAATTTGTGAGGATGAAAATGGAGTCATTTACAAGACTTTATTTTTAACATGAACCTACTGATAAAAAATATTACTTTGTGGAACAAACAAGTTATTTGTAGGGGTTTTTTATTTTATAGATTAATAAAATACGAAAGTTATTTATATTTCACATGATATTGTAATTTTTGGCCCACTCATACCTTCAATAGAAAACATGTTAAATACATAAAATTATAAACCGGATCAATATTCCCGAATCCTTCCATCTTACATACAATATTAGAAATAGGTTACAAACATACTCCACCCACCCACATTCCTAAACCCTTTCACCTTCTCTTCTCTTCTCTCATACTGTATTTTAAGAAACCGCGGCATAACTTAAGATGGCGACTCCCCTGAGAATTAAACGGGAAAAAGACGAAACTGACAATTGTATCAAGACTAAAATAAATTTACATTTAACATGGCAAAGATAACATCTAACAAGGTCTTAACAAATAAACATATTGAAAAGAAATGTCAAAAGAGATTACGTAAATAATCTATGTCATATATCAATGTCGACAATAACATCGAAACCTCTAGGACCTTCCACTGCACACTAGAACACACTACTACACTCTGGAATTCGCTACAACATTCGAGGACCGTCTATTCAACAGTCAAGAAGCGACGGGAACAAACTTCAAACGTTTGGAACGGCCAGGGTGGCCAGTCGTGAGATATTCGAAGCGATAGATACCAACGAATTAATCGAGCGGAGTAGCTAAGTGGCGAAATAAACCAGCGCGACTTATATGTACGAGAACATAATACTGTACGAGCGATAAATAAGTAAAATAATTATTACCCAACGATAAAAAAGAGTTTATAGACAAGTGATTTATTGCGAAAGAGTGTAGATTAAAGAATAGCGTTAAGTTTAATTCGTGTTGAGTGATATTGAATATTGAATACTTAATTACTCATTACTTAATAAATCGCTAATTAATTTCCAATATTTTCATTTGTCTCCCAAAGCCACGACCCGTGACAGTATTTTTATCTTATGCAGTTAAAAACAAAAATTGAAAGCAAAATAGGACTAAAAAAATATATTTTGGCGTGTTTATACACTTGTCTAGCAAATACTAGTGAATACAATCTCGAACACAAATCGAAATTTTCGTTCAATTTTTTAATTCTGATCGAATGATTCCGGGATTAGAAAAAAATTAATATTTATAAAAAAATGCCAGAATGAATTAATATAATTCACGTATATTTGAGTAAGCAATTGAGGAATCTTTGAACAAAAAATAACATATATAATAATGCCACATGGAAAAGCAATCATTTTAATGTGAGACACTTATATGTTGAGTGTTTATTTAGTGTAGAACTTAAAAATGAAATAAAGCACATATAAATTGCGGTAATGGCCATGGTATTTGCTTTATTCGAAAAATAATTATATGCCATTTGTGTTTACATATAGGATGTTTTTTTTAAGGTTTGTGTTTTGAATTCGCATTTTTTCCAGTGACAGTCAATTTGATTTGTGCTAGTTTAGTTTTCCATTTCACATTTTCGATTTGAAAATTGTGCAAATTTATGTAAAAATAGTGGTACATTTTAAGACTTATGGCATAAAATTATTTTTCCAATAAAGCCAATACCATGCCCATTAACAAAATGTTTATATGTTTTATTTCATTGTAAGTTACGATCGAAGCATTAGCAATAGCTTCTAGTACTTATAATTTAGTCTTGATCAAATTAAGTTTTAATTTTAAATATAGATACTAATCCGGAAATCATAAGCTAGATCGAAATTCCGATATTTCCTAAGAAATTCGCTCTAGAGTTTTCCTGGATTTATCCTCATCCTTCTGGGAGACTATCGATTTGTGTAGTTTTATAGCCCACACCTTTATTACAATAATACTAAGAATTATGTGCCACGTAATATTTATACTCTTCTCTATCTCTTGTTTTAATAACATTATACGCGTTTTATGCAAATTATTTTATTTATATTTTTTTCACCGTCATCATCAGCTGTAAGTCAGAGTTGTTCGTAGCTACTGGACAAAATATACAACTTTAAAACTTTTTTATAATATGCAGCCTCCCTGGAACAGAAAATCTTTGCTCATTAATATAAAAAAAATTAACTTTCATAAAACCCTTTTTACAAAATCTCGACGCATTATCGTGTAACAAAATTACCATAGTCAAACGGAGTCACCTATATTTTTAAAAATATATTTTGCAGAACGGACATCTGCTGTGAAAGTCTTCATTTGAGGTTCGGGACGTCGTCAGTTTTCCCAATGGCATCATTTGTACTGCTCGGTAGGGGGTGGTGGGGGTGGGTGGCGCGGACAATTTCCCCACATAAAGGGTTGCTCTCTCATCCCGAACGAGAAAAGACGCCATCTTAATTATTTCGTAAACATAACGTCGCGGGCGGTACCGCAAGATGGGGTTGAACTACTTCGCTGGAGATCAAATATTATGTTCAAATTAATTATGATGATTTAATAAATACTTTCTCCGATTTTCCGTGTATATTATATTTTAAATTATACTTCTTTCTCAAGCCTTTGCTTTTTAATAAATTAACCCTTGTAGCGCCGAGTTAATGTCTACTGAGTCTATCATTTTATCTGATCCAAAAAAATCGTATCAAAATGAGTAGTGAAAAACTAACTATAAACACCGCGTTGTGAATGATCCAAATTACATGATAATGTTTTTCATTCATCGCAATATTTCACATTAAATAGTCAATATTTAGAGGAAATGTACCACTACAATAATTAAATGGCTAATGAAACTAGTAAATACTTTTTTCTTATTTAAAATACTTAAAATTCTCTTTTTTATTGTTTTTTTTAAGCAGTGAAATTGACCCAAGTAAAAAGGTGAGCTTGCGGGTCTCTCTGCGGGTCATTAAAATGTATGAAATTTAGAATTTCAAGGGAGTCAACGCGATTGTTTAGTAATTTTAGAAGATATTTCATATCACTTAGCGTTCGCCTTAGTTATTACATTTAATTTTTGTAAATGTCTTAATATTTGTAGTACCTACCTACAAAAGCTTACATAAAGCCCACATTAGAGAAATACGTTCGAGAAATCCGATTTAAAATTTTAATGTGTCTAGTGATTTTTAAACTAACATTTTTTTAAAGTCGAAATAAACGGTTCGTCATGTATATGATAGCTTATCAAAAAAAAACTTCTTAAATCAAATTATTTCGCATAACATCCATTACAGGACGTCAATTCTCCGAATATTTTGTCATCCAGTCGATCTCATTGTGAGGCACTTCAGGCATCACAAGATTACTGCCACAAGATCTGATATCTGGCACACTACAGAATAACCCAGAAAACTCTAACCAGAAGATTCTGAACTGCCGTGAAAACGTAATAACATTTTAAATTTTTATTTATTTTTTTGACTAAGTTGTATCTGTTTTGTATGCAGCGTTTTTGCTTACAAACCTAGAAAAGCACTTTGTTATATTATCCATTAGGAAATAATGTAGCGTATAACATAACAACAAAAAATCCATTTTTTGCATCTTTTTAGTGCACCGCACATTAAAAAATTAAACGTATTGAGTATTGTAAATCATATATTTATTTTGTATCGTTATTATTATTATTATTATGTAGGTCACAATTTCTACAGTTATAATAAATTGACTGCGAGAAGTAGACAATAATACAAAAATTACAATTTGCCTTGAATCATATCACGACTCCACCGACGGTTCTAAAGTCAGCCATCCCTCCCTCAACCCGCATGTGTCTGGTGCGTAAGTAAGAATTAGTAAGAAGTAAGAAGCGACCTCTTTCCTTCATTCAAATATTCATACGTTATTAATGTAGGCATTTTTAATTTTGCATTTCTTCGTGATATCGAGAATCTACATATAACCCCTATCCAGACTTAGAAAAAAATTAAAAAAACAAGAATAAGTATAATATTTTTATCTCCTAAAACTGCGCCCTTAGAGAAAATTCTAGTTGAGACCATTCGTGTATCGAGTCTCGGCCCGGATTCTAGCGAGCCATGTAGTAATTCTGCTTGCATATTTATGTTAAGAGCAAATGCTCTACGAAGCTAGAGTGTATCCTAAGATATGTAAACTCAAATAAGTAAATGAATTGGCTTACTGAAATCGCCTCACATTTCTTGAGTAAGTATGAAATATGTATGTTTAATACAGATCTCGGTATAATTCAAAAACTAAAAGTTTATTGAATTATTTAGGTAGACTTATTTATGCTCTTTCTCCAACAAGATTATTAAAAAAATACGAATTTATTATTCTTGATAAATCATAAATGATTAGTTATATTTTAAAGATTATTCTAAATTACATTACTTAAAATATTATTGACTGATACATACAAATACTGTTATTCCTGCATCATCTTCTCGTCCTCACGTACAAAAAATTGCCAACTTCTATTCCGTGCTGATCGATCGATGGATAATAATGGACATAATGGAGAAGTTTCACGATGTTGATAATACAATATTTAACTCAATAGAATTAAAATATAGACCAGTGAAAAAATTGTTGAAATCTGTCCATAAATAACAGAGAAAAAGAATATTAGTTAGTGTATTTTAACGCGGAATGATTGATCTCCAATTCGCCAGTGACACATGCGTCCGCATTGCCAGGCACCGGAAGCTGCGATTTACACCGGGTACGAGAGATGACGTCACGCGACTCCAACGGACGGAACAAAATTATTCATGCAAAACGCAAATTTTAAATTCTATAACTATATTAGTTTTTGATGTATCATAATTTTACTTTCAGACATTTGTTCGATTTTACTCAAATTTTTATTTCCATTCATTGAAAATAAATAGGAAACTTCTCCATTGTACGTTAATTGATTATTAAAATGCTAAAATCATAAAACAATCATAAAATGCTAAAATCATAAAAAGAAACATAATTTATACTCAGGGTATAAAACTAACTGCACTGAAAACTGTTATTGGCAAAAAATATTATTTACTGGCCTAGTTTAAACACAACAAGCAATTTGCAAAGGACAACAAGCAACGAGTGACCAGCAACAAGAAACTAGAACACCGCGGAACACCGAACATACTACCGGACACAAGCCGTGGAAGAGATACGGACCAATGGAATCGCACCAGGAGCTCCACCTTATGCACGTGAGGGTGATGGCAGGGGGAGTAATGGCCAGTTGGGGTAATGCCCGCATAGCCTTAGCAGTCTTACCACCCGGGAACTGCATCAACCATCCCTGGGAGCGCTGACCAGAGGACATTACACTACCCAATTTCCACTGTCCAATTGTTTCCTTTGCCTGAATTTGCTGACCTAAGTACTTCCAGTCGTGAACCAGACATTTAAAGTCCATCGGTCAGCGATAAGGTTTCTAGATTGGAAAGGGAATGAACAAAAAGTCAGCCAGCTATATTCACATTGCATCAGTCGGTCAGTCAGTCATTTCATTACTCTAGTTCTGCTTCCTTACTTGTACACTTTCGCTGACTGTCGGAGCTCAACTATGGGAGAAAAAAACATTAACAATACAACCTTGCGCTCTTTCATTCCACGACCTACAAACCACCCCTTAAAAAATTATCAGGAATTTATTACTATGTTTGTATTAGGTGTAAACAGCGTCATCTGGTAGCGTTAATTCTGTTATTGTTCGACCGCGAGTTTAGGATGAAAACAGCGCCATCTTATTTTACATGGAGAATTATATAATTTATTATTAATATTATTAATATTTTTGTGGTTAGACATTATAACAGATTGTTAGTTAACTTTTTAAAAACCACTACCAGATTTTAGGTCTACCGGTTTCGAGACGTACCCATCTTTTCGTCAGGACCAACACTACACCACTACATTCACAACACTACACACCTCAACCATAGTATTGTTACACTTCCACCAATAATTGATCACATGCGTGTTAGTCTTGTCAGGGACAAACATGCACTGACATGCCCTGACAAGACTAACACGCATGTGATCAATTATTGGTAGACCTAAAATCTGGTAGTGGTTTTTACAAAGTTAACTAACAATCTGTTATAATTATATAATTTGGTGATTGGTGTATATTGCAGCAAGCGAAGCTGCAAAGGGCCACTTATACACTCTCTCGTGAAGCGCAAAAATGATTCGTCATCACTAAACGGCGAAAGAATATGACTTTGTCTGGGCGATTAGAATGTTGGAGAAGTGCGCGTCCCGGGCCGATGACGCGGAACGTTCTGGAAGCCGGGTAAAGAGCGGACAATGTAATATTTCACATGGAATTGAAACACTTCCAATATTTTCCTCGAAGCTTTACCGGTGATGGATTACTTTTTTGTTTCCGAGGCAGACGGGCATTTAGTGAAGGCCTGTAACCTTTATTATGAGCTTTATTTTTCCAAATCGAGTTTGAAAATTGACCATGATTCTGGCTGAATTCGAATACGATTTCAATTTCTTCAATAAATAATGTACACGGCACCCCGAAAAATCCGCGCAGGATAAAGCCGCGCCGATAAAGCCGCGATGACAAAGCCGCGCAAAACAATCCCAGCAATGGCGCTCGTACCTCTTTGATTACTATGTTTTATTAAAAATGTTCTCAGGTTTTCACGGCCGTTCAGAATCTTCTGTGTATAGTTTTCTGGGATATTCTGCCGTGTACATGTGACCTCTCTGGCCGACATTTCGGATCCCATTGCAGGTTCAGGACCACGCAAATCCTGAAACGTCGGCCAGGGAGGTCACATGTACACGGCAGAATATCCCAGAATACTATACACAGAAGATATGTTTAATTAATTACTTTCTCTATTTTGTTTTTATTGTTATTATTATTTTCTGCTATGCTTTGACTACCTAATGTTCAATACATTGTGTCTTTATAACATATTTTAATGTTGAGATTTCTAAAATAAAATAAATAAAAAATACTAAATTTTAATAATGGCAATGGCAAAGCCGCGCAAAACAATCCCGAATCCATGACGACATTGTGCGGTAATGCCGCTATGACGTCGCAATGTTGTCGTGACATTACCGACATCAAAATTATAAAATTTAACCAAATAAAAAAAAATGTTTATTTAATTTTATTTATCTAAGCTAGCTATGAGACATCCTGTACACATACAAATGTTGATATATGTTACGGATAAAATGTTAAATTTCGCTAATGTATATGTCGTAGACCAAGTGATTAATAGGACATTATTTATAATGCCCAGACAGTACTAAAAATGAAAACCCAAATCGGGCAATGTGATTAACAATAATTATTAAAACTGAATTATTTATTACACTGTCCGGGCATTATGAATATTGCAAAGTATTTGTTGGGCAATTTGATTTTTAAGTTTATCTGGTGGGACGCGGGAACCGATAACAAATGCTGGCCAGGTTAGGTTAGGTAATGATTGTGCTGTCACACAATAAAACAATTTAAACAAAAACACGTTTTTTTTTATTATTCTGCCCGATTGGTGAAGGATATTATTTATATTGCCCGGTCAATCCGTTCCAACTGTCCGTGCATTATAAATAATGTCCTATTAATCACTTGGTTCACAATATATACATTAACTATTAGATGTATGCACTATGAGTTAATGTATGCATTTATTTTATGTAAGTTTGCATTATACTTTTTAATGTATTCATTATGAAGATATACACTTTGTCTGTAACATATAGGTTCAAGGTTTCATATTTGTTTTTAATTTCATAAATAATGTTTAATAAAATGTGATTTTTTTATATCAAATAATTTATCACAAGTGTATTAATTCAAAAGAAGAAACGTTTGTTCATATATATTCTAGTGATATTTAACGAAAAGCATTCTAGCTGGATTCAAGAGTAATGGTGCGTGTAGACTTTGAATAAAACTTTGATCTCTCTTCTCGAATATTTGGTGGCAGAGGTGTAGATACTATTACACTGCTTTCAAAATGAGTGTCGAGACAAGACTCGTCCGCATACACTTAACACTACAGTAATTACTATAGGTCACCTAATATATATAATTTTTGCCATCTCCATAGTATTACGGGTACTTTCTATCGGATTTAACGTAATTTCTAATTATTACGCTTTTTAAGATAACGCTATTCTGGGCCGCCGAAATATATAATAAAAGTACGTCATTTTTGATAGGCTAGCTAGTAGGTTATTAATTGCATTAAATCTGTATTTTTTGTTTTTTTCTATAATACTCATATATCTATCGAGACTGAGATCGAGACATCTATAATATATCTTAATTAATGATGTTCCCTGGAATAAAATCCAGTATTTACAGTGTTCTAGAAAAATTTGGACAAACTCAAAAAGAATTTGAATTTATTTTTTTTTAAAAGAAATTGAATCTCATCCTTACTGCATTGACTTTCGAGAATCATGAACAATGTGGACAATGGACAAGTCGAATCTCCATTAAATTGAAATAAATGCAATAGATTACGATGTAGGTAATGGCTGAAAATTCGCGGTCGCGGAGCCGTCATAGTTAGTGTTTCCGGAATTGAAAAAAACAGAAAAAAATGTTTTCCTTCCACAAAACACTGTTTACTGTTTATACCCGTAAACACCAACACAACGAAACAATGCGCCTCGTACGCACGGCTTACACATACTAATTCTATTGTCTTTCTTAAACGGAAAGTTGTTTACCCCTCTTTTCTCCGTGCTCCACGGAAAAATCAAAGCGTTGATTGCGTGTTTCTGATCATTTCTGTGCTGTCTGCATAGATAATCCCCCAATGTATAAATTATGCCTGCTAAAAGATTTGCTTACTTATATAAAATAATATTTTATTATCTTTATCTATATCTGTGCTCCTGGAAAAAGTCCGAGCTAGTTTCTTGTATGCTTTTGATACTTTCTACACCTCAATATAATTAATTTCGTTTTATAAATTTATAATGAGTTTATATTATTGCTCATACGCTGACATTATTTTGCTACACTGCTATTTATAAAGTAGTTCAAGTCTTGGTTAAATATTCAGTGTGAAAATAAAAGTTTTAAAAATGCTGTCAGAATAAATCTTCATCGCATGGCAAAAGAAACCATCTCGTACTAAAAATCTTCTCGGTGGCTTTTTAAAATCTAACTTTATATTGGACTACCAAACCAAAAAATATTCTTTAAAAGAAATAATTAAAAATCGCCAGGTGTTTGTTATATTTATCTCTCATTCAGCCCTGCCTTAAGTGAGTCTGCATTCTGCGTAATATATTACTAGTTCCCGAGAACCTTTTCGTGTGTATTTTAAAGGAAAATACCGACTTATTGGCATTGCTAAACATTTCATTCTGAAAACCCTCTTCACTGACATGACTAATGCGCTGGAGCCTTTGGAAGTCTTTCTACCGGCTAAAGGTGAATAGGTACGTCCGTGGGGTCCTTGAAATAAGATACACTGGGTTAATGGGGTGTTCTTATCGATCACGAAGTTTAACAGAAAATATAAACGTGTCCCTAATTTAAATCGTTTTTTGAAACTTTCTATTCATCTTTATACTTCTGAGACTCGAACCATATTACGTTTCTGGGAATCGGGAATACAATCTGGGAATAGTTAATCCTATCTTCATCATAATATAGTCGGCTTATAAGCTGTCTTGATATGATTATTTTAATTTAAAGTAAGCGTTTCGAGAGAAGCAGTCCCTAAAATTTTCACATTTATAAATTAATCGTAAATTTATATATAAAAATTATTGTTCAGATTCCACGTTGATATAACGGATGAGTCTTTCTCCTTTGACACAGACATCAAGTCGTTAAGTGAATACATTTCACGCAATAACACAATAATATAAATTACAAATATATTTGTAAATATGTAAAGGTATATTCTTTGTACAAATAATTAATTGAGCAAATAATTATATTAAATCGTTAAAAATAGAGGGAACAACCCCTTTGAAACTATAGTAGCAACAAAATAATTGAACGTATGTGTAGTACTAAGTTTATTTTAGCGTAAATTAAAATATTTGCACCACAGAGTAACTGCCATATCAGTAAATAATGTCATCATATATGTAGGATATAAAATCAAAGGCAGCAGTATCCAAAAAATTAAAAAAATGTTTTAAATGCAGTCATCCAGGATTAATAATTTGAAACGTACTGAGTTCTTGATTTTGTGTATTAATCCTTTCCAAAAGCATTTCCTATAAGTTTTTAGGCAATGTTTCCTATAAAATCTTGAATTATTAGGTACATTATAAATAGTAATCCTCGACGACTGTCTTCAAATTTTTTTGGATATTACTACCTTTACCTTGTACCTCACATATGTTTTATTTTAAATAATTACTTTCAGTGGTATGATATACAAAATACATTTTCAAATGAGAAGAATTTAAACAATGCATGTTATGTTAGAATGGAAAAAAACTAACCCATAAAAACCAAGTTTTTATTTTACTCCCTTTCTTTGTAAATTAAGTTTACCATCATGTAATTAAATAATTGATTGACTGAAAATGAAACATGTCTAGACAAATATCTATGTCAAAAATCTCTAAAAATATCTCTTTACTATTTGATTTCTTCCCAAAAA
>JADDOH010013486.1:0-69080 GCA_016648135.1 Agrypnia vestita | reverse complement strand
ACTTTCGCGAACCTTCTAGAACATTCTCCTTCCAGAACTTTCAAGAAATTAATCGAATGTACAGAAATTTTCTAGACACACCGACACATTCCGCCACTCAGTTTAAAACCTTATAGAACTTTCGGGAATTTTCTAGAACCTTCTCCTTCGAGAACTTTCTAGAGCAGGTTTTTCCGGAACCTTCTAGACTCACCGACACAGTCAGCGCGCCTATTTTGAAAGAATCTGAAGCATTTGGGACCTTCCCATAACAAAAAAAGGTCACCAATATAGAAGTTTTGTTATGAATGTGTACAACTATGCGAAAGTGTCCCGCCTCTAACATCCAGAATCCCTTTGGTGTTCGATTTATGAATATATGTCGCGATGTACGTATTAATTAAGTCGTTTGAAGCGTTTCAATCAATAAGGGCACACAGAATAAAAAGAGCTCCACACTGACGCATTGTTACGTTATACATAATATTAATAAATAAAAGAGAGATGAAGAATTTGCCGACGGTGAAACGGCGTGCTGTTTGTGCCCACTGGGAGCGTTTATAGATGTGGAAAATAAGCATTTTTTCCCGAATTCATAATTTTTTATACCTACTTTAAGTTAAATCTGGAAGTTGAAATTTATTCTGAAGTTGGATACTATAGAAACCTTTTATGTGCGCGATTTTCAAATTTTTTGTGGTCCTCCAACAGGGATAATGCAAATGAAAAATTGAAAAAAATTATAAAAAAGACATACATATATGTTCCATTCTGATAACTAGTGCTCTTATTTATATATATATCATTAACTTGAATTTGTTATATTTCCGAATATATAATTAATAATAATAATAATAATAACTGTTTCTTTTTTGAGAAATTAATTTTTTTCATTCGCATTCAGTAACTTTGTCTACAAAGAGTGCACGAACAAGGACATATTACGTAAGTTAAATATTTCATTTTACTGCTTTAGTGCTGGGTAATTTAGAAAAGTATTGTTGCCTGGAAATGCGAAAAACGCATACGGAATAAAACGAAAATGGCTGCCCGCACTGACTGAAAATGATTTTTTTTGAGATGGCCAAGCAATCAATTTTTGGACCAATTAGAATGGATTGTCTTTGATGTGGTATCGGTATGTAAGCATGTAGATGTGAATGTTACTCAATTTCACAAAATCATATTTTTTTTGCAATACTTGGTTCTATCTTGGTCATGGTCTAATGAACATATTCCGTATTCGATGATACCTGCTTTTCCACCCTTTGAAGATTTCAGAGAAATATGATATTGCATTGCCGTTGTTATGATAGTGCATGCCAATTTTTATCGTGAATTATTGTCGAAGAAGTTCACAGATTTTCAAACAATTAACCTTAAAAATATCAACTCATGGATAACAATATTAGATGACTCGATACATACCGATAATACTTTTATCCCGTGCAGTAAGTCGTGCGGTTGTAGCTTAACGATTTCGTACTTACCTGAAAGCAAAGAGAAAATAAAAATTAATTTTAACAAAACTAAAAAATTGTACTTAATATGTAGACATTTTGATTATTGTGTAGGTATATTAATTAATATAATATTGGTTTATATTTCACATTAAAGCTCTGAAAAAAATTGATTACCAAAAAAATGAAAAAAAAAATATTTATATATTCTACATTATCATACGATACATTCCAATAAATCTTCTCCACGTGTTCTCATATCGGAAATGAAATTGAGATCTGAAAATAGTCGCGATGACCTGGAAATGTCATACGGAAAAAGTGGTATTTATATGACGATTACAAAGTACGCCGTTCCAGAGATTTTACAACTTTACATGAAAAAACTCTTCGCTCTATATTTACGACAACTAAAAGAAAGCCCGTCAGAAAATATTTTAAAGTTTACACAATAGCCAGTATGCCTGAGAGTCACCATAATCGTCTTATCAAAGAAGCACTCGAAATCTACAAGCACCCGATAAATATTAATAGAGATGATGGTCTCAAATTAAAAACAGGCGCTTCAAAGTCAATCTCGTCGCAGTTCGCGCAGTGATAGTGATCAGACAATAGATGAAATATACACACAACACAAGACAACACATGACTCCAATAATACAGAAATACCAAGCTTTCGACACGGTATTGCAAGCCAATACTTAACCATAATACCAGACCTCACAATAACACATCAGAGCTGATGATGGACCCCGCAATGGGATCCGAAACGTCAGCCAGAAAGGTCGTAATAACACGTCATAATACCCCAGAAGATCCAAACCAGAAAAAAGTAGGTATTTGTATCTGATTGTATCAATGATTGGTAACTGAGATTTTGTCCAATACCGATGATTGCCCTTTAAATTGAGAAAAAATCAGTTACCAATCAGCTACAGATCTCAAATAACGGTTATTGTGTCATAGGTTCAAATAACATCGCTAGTATCCACCCTCTGGCATTGAATATTTTATTTTAGCGCATGGGAAATATGTATCTACTATCTATAATAAAATTGGATTCGCAAAGCACAATTGATTCATTCATAAAAAAATGGAATGTTTTTTAATATCCAGTTAACTGACAAAATGATTGCTTTTCCACGTAATAATTTGTCTATACATAAACAATATCTTTAATGTGTAAATTTATTACGGTTAATTTTTAATATCTCTTTTTAAAATAAGGTGGCACTGTAGATAAAGTGTCGGCGCCTACGTTAAGTTGCAGTAAAATATCTAGCGGCTTTTATTGATATTTTTACCATTCAATTTCAAGTATAATAATAAAACACTTAGTAAGTTAACAAAAGCGTCAAACCACATAACGCTGATGCACTTGTAGCAATAGATTAGGCGGTGTACGGCATGAAGAGTACTCAGAGTATCGTAGACTTTAAAGGATTGTAAAAAAATCCTCTTACCGTGTATTGTATCTCCTTAGTTATTTACAACTTTTAAACTTGTCTGTGAGACGTACTGTAACAGACCTAATATTTCTTTATAGGATTGTAAATAGTTTGATTAATTGTCCCCAGATTATTATTGTGATCGACTTACATGCCCCATCGAGGTCATCAAGACACAGTGCATTATTCTATTATAGTGGAAATGTCAGAACTATAATGCATTAGCAAACTCTCTAATTCCCAGATTACACTCATTAGGGAATGAACATGCAGAGGCGGCTGACATTTTTGCTGATAGTATAACTGTGTATAGCACAAAGCTGATACAATTGTTTACATCTCAACGAAATGGAAATGGACAATAAATTTTTCTATTTTACCTTTAACTATTATTATTTGTACCTTTAACTGTATGATTATTTTATCTGTCTTATGTTTTTCTGTATTATTATTATTATTATAATCTTTTGACTATTTTTATTGTAACTTTTAACTGTATTATTAATTTAACTGTCTTATGTTATTTTTTTTTTTAAATTTATTCTGTATATTTGTAAAAGCCCATAAGGGTGTTAAAATAAATAAATAAATAAATTGTTAAACTGCGTATGTGGAAAAGTACTTATCTAAATCGGCCAAGGGGCGAACGAAACCGCCGGCCTTCACAAGTCCGGCGTTTAACATATTGAATGAGGAGAGAAAATCTCTGGAAATTTACATAAAGCGCCGAGGGCGTACTTAAGCGGCGCCACAAAATGGCCGGGCGATTTCACTTATTGGGGAAGACGGCGCAAATGGGCGTCCATCGCCGCTTAATGAAAAACCGAAGCGAAAGGATTCTAGCCAACGTTAATTCGACCGAGTTAAATACTGCGGGCTGTACAACGTTTAATCAACCCGAAAGAAAATTTACATACTATGCAAAGTTCTGACATTCTTTTTTTAATAAAGTTGCCCACTCGGAGTTCATCACCGTCATGCGGCGTGCAGTCAGAACATTGAAACAAGCTGTAGGTATTTACTAGATGTCTAAGGAATAAATCGAAATTCATATGCATCTCATAATATTCCCATCATAAATATTGTCATATAATCAAATATATCGTAATATTCGGATAAACTAATGAATATTTTTTTAATTGATATTAAACGCATGCCACTTAAATCATCAACAATATAAACTTATATTATTGATGGATTTGGCGTTAACATTGTAGGATTATTCATGATAATCATTAAATCAGGTGAAATACATTAACTTTGTTAAGTCTACGTGAGTTTAATAATATTTTACTCATCGACGGGCGAAGTATTAAACTGACTAGGTAGGTACTTTTAAATATTGAATTTTTACATTGAATAGGTTCAAATATAAATAATTATTAGTTAGGTACTGATAAATGAGCTATAGTTATTGGTGTTATTTTTATATTTACACATCTTTTATTATATTTCTTGCATGTTGTTGTAATTGTTCTCCTGTTCCCATACAGAAGTTTTAATTTTGAGGGGACAGAAACATCGACAATAATGTAACTAACTTAATGATGCAATATATACACATATATTTACATTTTTCTTCCAAAATATATGTTTAAGTTACAACTCATGCTCCAATGTATTGACTGCACGCATCTGCAAGGCTCAATCTGTTGTTATATAGTCATTTTTAATGTCTGTCCCAGCTTAGAGAGGAATCGATTATCATAAATTGCGTCACGGCGAGCGCGATGGAAATATATTTTGACAAGCGAGTGCGAAACCATAGATTCAGGGCGTATAGAAACGAGCGAACATAGATCAAATCATATCAATGGATTTAGATTACAACTCCTCGATTTCCAAATCGTGATATTTTTATGTAATACTAGCTGTAACCCATCAAACATGAAGGGTTATAGCTAGTATTTGATTGATTGATTGATAATAAGTCTTTATTTATTAATGCACAAAAAAAGGAGAAGAAGAAAAATATGGACAAACAGAAATTATTATTATTGGGATGGCGAGGCATTCCCCACCCTTGCGGGAGCCCCGAACGACTTCAACACTCGTCACATCAACCCCTTCAGGCCTCCCCCTTGATTCACGTAATCGAAGCCTCGCGCTTATCAATATGTTAATAGCGTCACTTAGTATGCATGGTCGTCTTCTTCCAACTACTCCCTCTTATGGAAACCCTTAGTTAACATATTTCGGGAGTATTACGTAGATGCATAGGAGCATCTGGAACATCCTTCACGCGTAAACTGTGGTGAAATCATTCCCAGCTGTGTCCCGTTGCTTTGCCACATAACTTAATAATTCTAACACGTATTTGTGGAAAATCGCGACAGATGGTGACTGAGAATCCAGGCTGTTAAATGAAAAATATCAACCGACCAACACTAATTAAGGAATTAGGAGTGAATTTTAACTTTATTAATTTTTTTTTTAATATTTACTCTTAAAGCGCATATTATTCCTCAGTTAAATTAACAAGCGTGTGAAGATGTTAAATAAATCTCAGTAAGTGGTTATATACTAACATAACTAACAGGTTAAATGCTAACTTTATTTACAAGAATTTTAGAGTTAGTACTAGGGCATGCACTATTAGTTTTTGATAAACTAATTTAATGGTTAATACTGCAAAATGGTTTTGAAATTCAGTATTCAGCATTTTACCTGCCTAGTTGACCACTCTTTCTCCGAGGTGTGAGAACCAAGAACATTTAGAGTGTTATAGAAACAAAAACACCCCTAATTAATTAACGAAAATGGAGGGTGACGTACATATTTGAAAATGATTTTCCGGTAAATACCGGCTATTGTACAATTGACAAAAGCTTTTGAAACATGTTTGTATGTTTAGAAGCATTTAATCAAAACATTTTTAAATCTGTTACGTATATTTTCACCTCAATTAAGACATTCGTATTTGCATACGCAGATTTATTTGTGTATATCTCATACACATTTTGTTAATTAAAATATAAAGTGAAGATTTATCATTGCTTTAACATGATATATTATTTGATTATCAGACTTATGTTCATGTTCACTTAACCAAAACAACAACTACATAGATATTTTAAAATCAAAAACAATATAGTTTTACATAAATAAAGCCATGTATTCACTAGGGGACAAATCGCGCAACATTCCGCGCGGCATGTCGCATCAACATCTATGCTCATGTTTCGGGGACAATGACGCGGTCATTTGACGTGTAAACACCGGGACTCACATATCACTTGTCGCGGAAATGTCTCCCGATGAGGTTATGATGATTAGTGCTGCGCGTCTATTTATTCTAACGAGTTTATCGAAACGTATGAGGAGAAAAAGGTGTGGGGTGCGAAAGTATTCACTGCAAAGGAAAAGAAGGATGGATATTCTATGCGATCTTCGAATGTTTTACAGACCATTTGTCAATTTCATTCGAATGATAACATCTGATTTTGAACATTTATTACAAATGATCGGGTCTTCCATAGCCAAGCAAGTCACAATATTATGGAATGCTGTTTTATATCACATCATATAGCATATAGTAGCGCATGCCTCTTAGCTTGTCAACATACCACGTGGTACTGGCGCGCAGTAAGATGTCGCCGTGCGCTCGCTCGGAACCGTTGGTATGGCAACGTTGCCGCGCTATGTTGCGCGCGACGACGCGGAATGGTGCGCGATGTTGCAGCGTAGACTCTATGTCGCGCGTGATGTGGAGGGACAATTTTTCCCGTGGAATTCCCGTGGAATACGTGGCTTAATACATTATTACTCTACATGACTGTGGGAATAGTGTACACAATGTAATTTTTTAATTTATTTAAAAAAAAAAATTTTCAAAAATTTATCTAAAAAAATTTTTTTTTCAAAAATTTGTTTCAAAAATTTTTTTTAGTATAATAATATACGAATTTATATATGAAAGAGTGTGAGGAAGAATGACAGGAAAAATCTACAACTTCAATCAAAGGCAGATTCAAATGAATTCAAAGATATCTGATTTTGTATCATAACAGGATTAAGCAAATAGAATCTGAAGGATATCTGTCTCAACATTCAACAGTATGGAGGCAAGAGACGTCGAGGGTGGCAGGTTCTACCCTTTACTTCTCTCTCCACTACTCCCATGGATAAACAAAATAAAATCTACAAAGTATTTATATTTACAATATATTAAACACAACATAACTCCTTAGAAAATATATTTTTAAATTAGTTATCGAATTAAAAACTTTTAAACGGAATATTTGATAAATAATCCAATTTATAGAAGGATTTGTTATAATGCAAATTAAATTAACTCGGACAGAAAAAAAAATCAAAATGAAAACTTTTTTAATATAAAAGTTTTCAATTTAATTATTCAACTCCGGAAAAGTTATGTTTTTAAAATTAATCTTCTTCAGCACGGAGTATTAATATTTAAACATCGTACTTAAACATCAAGTTTGGCGCCGAGGAAAGATAACAAAATTATAAAGCCAAAATATAACTAAAACCTGATTTACATATTGCTGTAGAGCAAATCTGAATTGGTTAAACGGGTGAAAATAAGAAAATGAATGATAATTTCGACGAAATAATTTATGATGTTAAAAATATACTTTGCGACGTTAAAAGAAGTGCCTGCCATCTAAGTTCTGAGGCATTTTGTCGTTGCCTTGAAAAGAATTTTTATCGTATGAGAAAAAGCGCTTCGGTTACCGGCGCTGCCCGCAGATGTCGTCATTATGGTGGACATCGCGGGCGTGCTTCGCTTATGGCAGCAATTATACTTGTGTAAAATGTAGTCATAATAATATTCAATACGGAAGAGTAAACATGGCTTAATACGATAAGACATCGTGCTCTGTGTATGTAGCTATACCGTGATTTTCTTCTTGTTTTAGGAACGAAGGTTCCCTTTCTACTATTTCCTACTACCTCCTACAATTTATGTACTTTTCTTGTATAAAAATTATAAATACTTCTAATACCTTCCGTTGAAATGACCTCAGGGTAGTGAACGATCCTCTTATCTTTTAAACATAGCCAAATGATGATGCTATTCAAATGCAAGCAATGACAATGAGGCAATGACAATGAAACTGGTATTTTCTTCTTATACCATTATTTATGCGTCAAGTTATGCAATTTGCGTCGTCGAACGGGTATTGGCCAAGATTAATTAGCGTTCCGTTATCTGGACGGAACAGCTTGAATTTGAGACGCAAAAAGCAGTATTTACATGTTGCGTAGTTCCTGCGGTGGTGTGGAGAAGTTTGTCTGGTGGGACAGTACTTCAGATTTGTCCTGTAGCGTCTGGTTTTTGCTGGTTGGGCGGCAGTGCATGTTCATCAGATCTGACCGCAGACGTCCCCAGAACTTACGCAATGCAAATGGATATAAATGGATATACCTGTATATAAAATATACTGTCACGTATCGTAGTTACTGATTGATTAATAATTCAATGCACAAAGTCACTGAACATGAATTAAACTTATCACTGTTCTTTAGTATACACTATATCGCAATATATCACTCGTTTATGAACACTTTATTATCGCTGAGTATTTAACATTCATTAGAACAGTCCTTCCAATTCTCGCACGTATTAATCGCTCTCGTTTATTACTGAGGTTCTCCGCTCAATTATTCGCTTTATTTATCGCTTCGATTACCTCACGACTGACCGCACAGGGCATCGTCTTACGGCTAGCGGCCGACTTCACACTGAACGAACTGTCAAACACAACAACGCCATGGCGTTGTTCCATGTTTATAGCCGAATGCTGATATTTTCGAACTTTTATATACCACTAAAATTATATCAGAAATGTTTGTAATAAAAAATATATTCGATTATAAAAAAAAAATACGCGTTGTTAACTAATATATGAAATTTGGCAACTTATATACTGGTCAAAATAGCCTGTTCAGCTAAAATTTTCTACCTGCAATATTTTTTTATTAATTTACTTTATTTAATTTTGTATTTTTTGGGTTAATCGGGTGTATTTTCTCATCGGATAAATTTATTTGCACCATTGTTAGAACAATGTTTTGACTGTTATCAAATAAAATTTATTTATTTATTAACGCCCTAGTGGGCTTTTAAAATACAAGAAAATTACAAAAAATTAACATAAAACACATTTAAAAATAAATAATTAAAAAATAATAATAGAAATAAAACATTATAATTTATAGAAATAAATTTTTTTTACACCACTTTTTTAATTGTGATTCACCTTTGTTAAAAAATATTATGTTATGGAGAAGGTATGTTGATGATATATTATGTATTTGGACAGGATCAGAACGTCAACTAATCAATTCATTTCATAGTAACATAAAGTTTACTTTAGAAATATAAAATAATTCGACACTTAATTTTTTACATCTAATACTTTTTAAAAATAATAATAAAATTGAATTTAAAATTAATAATATTTCCAAAACATGTAGGTGAAATTTATCAAATAATATAAGTAGATTTATACAAATACTATAATCAATATTTAAAAAAAAATGTCAATCTACAATGTGGCTGAATATGAAAAAAAATTATAAGTATAAGTAATTCTTTAATTCGGGTATGATCCTACAACGAAATGTCACGCGGACTGAGAATATAATGAAGAATATAATGAGAATATAATGAATATAATGAGAATATATCTGAAAGATGGATAGAATTCTCTTTTTATTTCAGCCATGGAGCTAGCTTCTGTAATAATATAATTTGTTAATCTTATAAATCTTTAAATGATTGCATAATTTTACCGCAAGACTTTTACTTTTTAATTTATTTTCATGAGGATCGAGAGCAGATAAATCTGAGAAATGTAAGTACGCAATTCCTTAATCTGAACCCAAGTATATTTTTGGGGTTCTCTACTGTGACTTTTCAGTGGGGATGCTGGCTGGACCAACAGCTTTGATTACTTATCGACCAGGCGCCATTATTGGTCAAATTTCAAGTCAAATTACAAATCATTTCCCCGCGCACATAAAACCTCCTTCTATAACAATAACAAAATTGGAAAATTTCTTCCGAACTTCGAAACTAAAATTAATATGCTCGGAAAAAGGTGGGATATCTGAAATAACTTGTGGAGATTGCGAAGAAAAATACATTGACCAAACTGCGAGAAGCGTAGATTCGAGAATTCGGCTAAAATTCTAGAAAATATTCTTTCTACTTAAACGTTTCCACTCGGTACCTTATAAAAGATTAATTATGAATAACTTAGAAGCCACCAAAGTACTTAAATTAATTTAATTCGGAAAAACTAATAATAAAATAATTTTCTTCAATAGTTTACCCCTACTTTTCGTATTTCCAGTAACAACAGAAAACACTCCCTACCACTAGAACAGGTCAACATAAAATATTATTTATCTTATTTAACACCTGAAAATAGAGTGTTGACAAAATCATAACACAATGTTTGTTTTACAATACTTAAAGAAATATAATAATTCATGCTCTAGTGCACTTAAGAAGTATTTAAATATTTAAAATCGAATAAACAATTGAAAACCTTAATAATAAGCTTTTCAATTGATTATTGATTTTTTAATAATCCCATCCACGAAAGTTTAACATATTCTTATAGTGCATCAATGGGAAGAAAATATAAGATTATTTTCCGATCTTGTTTACCTTCACGAATCCTGAAATTAAGGCTAATAATGGTAATAATTTCAAATATCCATCCGTAACTTCCTATCTAACAGCTGATCTCATTCCGTTTTCAAAATCAGTATGATTTAAAAATTGTTATTAAATAAAACGAAAACATTGAGTTTACGGTATTTTAATAAAATACTCTGAAAGAGATTTTCTGTATTTCAATTCAATGAAAACTAAAACTTATAAGTTTACTAATTTATAATGTAGTGAATTCGAGATTTTATAGGAAACATAGCCTATAAATTTACAGGAAACATGATTTTGGAAGGAATAAGGACATAAAATCTAGAATTCAGTATATTTTAAATCGCATAGTAATCCTCAGTGACTGCATTCAAAACATTTTTTTATTTTTTGCATATTGCTGCCTTTGCTTTTACACCCCACACATGCTATTGGTATAAATCATTTATCAAAAAATATAATTCTCTACGTAACAACTAACGCTACTAGATGGCACAAATATTGACGAGGTGTATAAAATGAGGTATAAAAAAACTATAATTCTATGCGTAACAATGTCCGCTAACGCATAAAAACATAATTCTACATTTAAAACTGTCCATTACTAACGTTATCGAGACGCTACGCTATTCTAGACAGAGCTCACACTCTTTTAACTAGCGGCCGAAATGTATAAAAAAGTACGTCGTTTTTGACGGACATTGATGGCTAATAAAATAAAATAAAAATACACAAAAAATCTTTAATAACTAAACAAAATCTTCCATCACACGACAAGGCCTCGGGAACTGACCTTCATTATAACGAGGGTATGAAAAGGCCCGCAGTGGCTTATAAAATAAACGATCTCGCAACAAATCAATCTTCAGAAAATAAAATGTGTTTGTTCCTTCCTACTTCGACAAAACTAAATGTTTTCCTATCAAATCAGACGACAAATAGAAAGGGGGCATTTCATTGATTTAATGACCAAATTTATTACGGGAATTGAATCTCACAGGGAAAAAAATAAGAATCAAAACAAACACCCTGGGAATAAAACACGTGCGACTTCAATTATCCTAAAATCTGAGAATTTGAAGTGAGCATAATTTGAAACATTTGAGATGAAAATAAATATTATTTTCTTTCAAATACAAGTCATAGATATAATGAGGGTTTTTAAAAAGCCTAAAAATTTTATAACTATATCATGTTTTTTGGTTCGACGTATTTTTCCTTTGAATATAATTTCAACTACGCTTAAATGAGGATGATTTAAAGAAATATGCTTTGAACATAACTCGATTGTGAGTTCTGAAATTTTTTTTATGATGTTACACAATTGGGAAATGGATGTGATAGGTATGGGTTATATATTGTCGGTACCGTAATGCAATGTATTGTATTCCCAAATACACACATTTTTAAATAAGGTAAATTATAGATGTCTCACAGAGACGAAACTATTTATATATGGGAAAGCATACAAGGAAGTTTTCTATTGCGTGTCCGCAGGGCTTACGATCTGTCTTGGCTGAATTAAGTGATCAGTTTATACAGTACGACGTTCACCATCTCTTAATATGTATATGTTATTCATGCATCTTATTTTTTATATTTGGAATAACTACGCTCACGCCTTCCATGCTTTGAAAATTTGTCTTTACCATATAATAGTATATAGATGTCACAGCTGGTAAATGAGACATCTATATTTAATTTTCTCAACTTGAGTATATAGCAATGTGCATAATGTGCATATGAAAAACATCTGAATTTTTAGCATGTTGGTATACAAGAATTCGTCTGAAATTGTATTTATTTATTTTACTCCAGACCAGTCCCAGAGGCATTATATATTCACTATACAGTTATTGGATTTTTCATATTTTATTAAAATAGTACACTGTATGGTACACGCTCACTTATTCTTCTTTTCCTTGTATTCGTCAAGTTATTAAAAGCTTGTGATCGCCAACATGATCATGTTGGCGATCATAAGCTCGAAATAACTGGACCGTGGATTTCCCTAACCATTGCCTTAGATTTTTCAGTCTGGACGTCCTTCGTCTTCCAGGACCTCGAATAATGAATGCGATACAGGATCTGGTACTTCTGTGGATATCTCATGAAATGGCCAGAATATTGTATGTTTCATGTTTTAATTGTTTTAAGGATTTCCTTTTCCGTTCGCATTAGGATTATTACACTGTCATCTATCACCGATCCAGCTTATTTTCAGAAGATCCAAATTTCAAACGCTTCAAGTCGCCTCAGCACTACAGACACACTCACACAGCCATTAAAATAATGATTATGTACGCGCAGTAAAAGCTGGCCGGAGCGAATGTTTTCAAAAACGCATAACGCGGCGGGGGGTGGCGAGCGCTCGGCCCGGCGCCTGTGGAAGACCGTTAATTAAAAAGCAAATGGAGGCGGCCGGAAATATACTGTCATTTACACCCGACCTCGTTAGTGGGCGAGATTATCCGTGGAAATGTAACGGTTTATTCATTATTCCCCTCGACCACCTGACACCGTTGGCGCTGGATGCTGGATCGCCGGCTCGGAGATGTAAACAGAGAGGAGTCTTTTGATAGCGAGTCGCGACTCTTGTCTCATTCATCGCTCGGCATTTCTGTAGATTTGAGTATTCCTATCGGGGGTGTACTTTACCTTGTTCCTATGTACTTCACCTTGCTTCTACTTTCATCCTTGGGTTGAGTTGACATAGCATGTATTTCTCCATTGTTGCTTAGGCATAAAAGCAATGTCCAAAAAATTTAAAAAAATGTTTTGAACGCAGTCACGGAGGATAACGAATTTAAAATACACTGAATTCTGGATTTTATGTATCCATCCTTTCCAAAATCATGTTTCCTATGAAATCTCGAATTCATTACATTATAAATTAGTAATCCTAGATGATGCATTCAATATTTTTTTGGATATTGCTGCCTTTGTTTTTATACCTCTTAGTTCACATATTTCATACGTATTCTTATATATTTCCATGCATTTTCATTCTCAAGGACTCTTATGTATCTTTTATGTTATTCTTCATATTCGTCTATCTTGTAATCTCTAATACACTCATGTATTCTTATGTAACATTATTCACGTGACTAGTGTATTATGCTATTCTCATAGACAAGGGATTTATCTGTCGAATTTGTATTTTCATCTCAGAATATACTAGGTGTGAGAGGAGTACAGTTGGTGTGTGGGAGTGGTCACAATCGTGGACTCTAATCTCCACCCCACTGCTCACGTTGTTCTTAAGTCTTAAGTCAAGCATTAGTAACATTACTGAAGATGATACGTTAGCATCTAAAACGTTCTAATCGTAATAAATAAATCTTGAATGTAGAGTGATCATTTTTTAATATAATTCAAAATGGCTTTTCACAAACTTACACAAGAAAAATTAGAACTTTTATTTATTTATAATTTATTATTGATCCACACATATTACAATATTCTTAATTCTTTTATGTGAGTTATTCTATCACTTTTCATGGTTTTAGATATAAATATTTTTGGTACCTAATTAATTGTGCCATTTATGTTAATTCAGATGTACTAACTATATGTGTCACATTCAAAATATAGAATGCCGTACTAGCTCTTTCAAACTTCCGTGAAGAAGTTAAATAGTATACCACTTATAATTTTCGTGTACAAAATTCTACTGGTGCACTAAATATCAATTTAATAGCGGTGCACAATACCTTGAATAATTTTATAATACGCAATTTGCCGAGGAAAAGTTTATAATTGAAATATGTACTCTCAATCCCCACCCGAAAAGTTTGACGAGAGTTTCAATTGATTTGACCCCGATGTAAGGGTAGTTCCGGACACTCGTGCAGCGCGGGCTGCGCCGCGACCCCTCACCGATTAACCCCGCCACGCTCCAACACGATAATCGGATTTACCAGGTAGGCAGATTTGCCCGCCAGGTAACCTACCTTACCCGGGGCACTCTGACTCTGATATAACACGTTATGTACTCGAAGCAGTGAGGGATTTTTAAAAATATGGTTGATGCTTTCGAATACTTATGTCGCGGCTATTAACGAATTAAGGGATTACTCCACCATGGGAGAGTAAATTTAGGAGGAAAATGGGTGATTTTTACAAGGAGGCGATAAATCGTTTTAATTTTTTTATTGGCAATCGTTAAGGAACGTATTAAAATACTATTTTATTCGAATTTTTTGCAAAAAAATATAATTGGCCGCGTTTTTCTATTTCATAGTATACAAAGCATAAAAAGTTTTCGCCGTGTTCTTACAGTAGAATTGGTGAATGTGGCATTATATAACGTGATCACCACATAGGAATATTACGAGACATATTATTATCTCTTATTTCGGTTTCTTTTCAAAATAATTAATTAATTAATCCTTAAGGAAAAAGGCATTCTTCTTGTTTTCATTGCAGGTCCCTGGTGAATAGTTCAATCAAAGAAATAAACAAATCATTATTTTGATACTTTTAATCATAAACATCACCTTATGAAGGGTATCTCATAAATAACTTTAAATTTTAAAAATTCTCGAAAAAACACGTATTAATAACACTTCGCTCCTAAATAGTCCACTACCACTTTCCATATTCCCACTTAACGACCAAAAACACCCAACCCCACTTGCACGCTACACCATCTACACGAATATTTGGACACAACATTGCATTTCTCTAAACATTCAACGGGTTTGTAGTAAACAACATAGTTCATTGATTTTTTTTAAATAATTATTTATTCGAAATATGTGTGAGTGTGTCATTAAAGGTGTGACCGACGTACGATCGGGGGGAATTATTATAATATTAATATTTATTTATCAACGCCCTAGTGGGCTTTTCAATATACATAAAATTACAAGATTTTTAACAAATAAACACGTTTTAAAATAAAATAAACCAAAAAATGTATAGAAGTAAAATATATTCAAGAGAAATTAAAAATCATTAAAAACACTTGAAATAATTATACATAAACTATGATTAGTATAAAAGCAAATAGTTATAGTTAAAAACCTTTGATACAAAAAAATAAACTTAGATAAGTATACCAATATAGCTGATAAGAAGATAAAATAAACTAAAAAAATAATAGATTGAAATAAAACATATTTTAAAAAGAAATGGACAATCATTAAGAGACTTTACAGCAATAATTAAAAACTTAAACAAATTAATAATAACATAGTAAAAATTAAAAATAATTAGTAAGAAGCAAATTCAGAATGGTATTTATTCAAGGAGAACAAATAAATAAATAAAAATTAAGTCCATATTTCTATGTCTGTATTATTTCCGTGTCGTATTTAACCCAAATGAAAGATATTCCAAGTAGCAATTTTGAAAAGAGTTGCATTAAAAGAGTTCCATAATCAGTAAGATGCACAGCGCTCTTAAACTTCGTCTCTGACGGAGGAAATAAAACTACGCAGCATCGGAGGCTTTACGTCTATTTTTAAGGGTAATGAAAGCATGGTTCAACGACGCTTCTTTATGAGAAATTTATTATTACGATTTCAATACGCTAGCCTTTTAATGATGCATTCATACAATAATAAAAATAGTCTGAAAGCATCTGATGTGTGTAGTGGAGTGAAATGGTAGAGAGTGAAGTGGAGTGTGAGAAGTGGAGAAGTATAGAAAAAAACTGTTCAGAAATATATAAAAGAGTTACAAATGAGGGAATACTAGAAAGGTTAAAATAAAACAGGATAATAGTTAAAGCTTTTTAATCAGGAGAATAGATCGGATAGAAAACAATACACAAAGGCTAGTGCTTTTTAGCTTCAAAGAGATGATTCATGCTGATTCAACACGATTTCGGTGTTTTGCATATTTGACCCAAATCAATGTTGCAAAAGGTGTCTAATGATTTAATAAAATAATTAGGTAGGCAGGTCTCGGGTCAGACGACAAGGTTAATAAGTTTAGGCACACAATATTGCATCAAGTATTTCGTGTTCGCATCTCTCTTTAAAAAATATATAATTTAATAGACGGATCCATTGTAAATTTTATCAATTTATTATATTTTCAATACCTTGGAAATAAAAATATTACACAAAGACAAATTGAAAAATATGACAAAGAAGAAGACTGAGAAATAATTGTATAAATTAAGATTTAGACTTCTGAAGAACTGACCACATAGGTCTATTAAAAGGAAGAAGAAGATTAAGTAAAGACAAAGGCAAACGTGACATTGTATTGTATATCAGGAATTATCAGGTACAACGAGTAACAGAGACAAATATACTAACCCATGCCAACCATAACAATGTTATGATGTACAACAAATATATTCTATTGGTATATTCTCATTTATTTATGTTATCATAACAAATATAGTAAACTTCTTCAATTACGAGATAATGAATATTTTGGTAAAAAGGATGGTAGAAGTCTGTTTGTTTCAAAGATGTTTGTGAAACAAACAGATTTTTTCATCCAAAGTGTTCACATTGTATTTAAGCCAATATTTCCACTATAATGAAATGGTAGCACTGTTGCCAGTCGACACAAAAAGGAATAAAATCAAGCGACACAAAAACAAGTTATTTTAGTTTAATTGTTAAAAATAAAGCCGTCTGCACGATAATAGTTTGAGTTAACTCTCTCGAGCACCGGCAACAGCTGTTGCTTGCGGGAGTAGTTACTGAATGAGGCGTTCACAATACAAGAATATTGTTTAATAAATAAATTTAAATATACTTCAAAAATGAAAATTCTCTATTATATTTTATTATATCGGTATCAATATTAAAACAGAGAAATAAATTTCAATTAATATTCTAAGACTAATATAAACATGAAAGAAAGATAAATAAAGTTATGACTAAAATATTTTCCAAGATTATATATATATATTTACAGCCTAGTTTCATTCCACATTAACTGATGAAGAAATTTAACAAAATTATTAAAATTCAGATACATGCAAACACAATTGAAGTATTTTATTTAATTCTTAATGCAATATTAACGTTTATATAATATATCATGATGGCGCTAAATACTAATCGAGTAATACATTTTTTTTTCATTGCCAGCTTCCAAACTTAATCAAATCGTATAGTTTTTTATTTTAAAGAAACGAGGTGTACAGATTATTTTAAAATTAATTTAAACATAGATATTATTTAATGTGTACAAATATTATATATGCATTATATAACACATTAAGGTGAGATACCTACGTCGAATTTTTTTTTGTCAATTTAATTTTTTTGCGAGCAATTACATTTTTGGGCGTTTAATTTTTAGCTTCTTCAAAAAGAGCAAAATAATTTTATGGTGACATTATTAACATAATTGATAAAAATGACCTTTTTTTCACCACCTTTCAATTAAAAATATCAACATGTTTCAAAGCCCATGGCCCCTTCGTCAGGATACAATACACGGGGCCATGGGCTTTGAAATCTTTTGATATTTTTCAATAAACAAGTGATGAAAACAAAGTTCATTTTTATTAATTATTTTAATTTTTAGGTTAGAATATAAACGCTCGAAATTGTATATCCAACGGCGACGGATCATCAATATTACGATTGTTTCAAAAACACAGTACCTACGCATTGCATGATTTTGCATTACCAGTTTCAAAAAATATCCAAATCGTATGCAAAGGGCGATAGCTAATCGTAGACAATACTAGACACTGGCGTACTTCAATAAGTCGTTGCTACTATCTGTTTTTCTCAATGGAAACTAATAAAACATTATAGACGCCATGTGGCCAGCGGACACCGCCACATAAGCCACCAGACATCAAAGAGTGATTTGTCCATCCGATATTTTAAACATTCAACTGCAAACATAAGTCTTAAAAGAAACGCGCGATTATTTTCTTTGTTGGTTTTCTATATGTTATCTTTTCTATAGCTTTTCTATCTGTTTTAATTATTTAAGTGATACTCTATAACAATATTTTTCGTTGACCTGTGTCTAAGAACCATAGTGTAACCTAATATTAGATACTATCCAATAGTACTGTATATTTTTAACCCCCATATGTTATGTGAGTAAATATCACTATAGATTCATTTCAGATGAAATTATTACAGAAAAAAACGTTTTTCTGAAAATTTACTGCTACAAATGTATTGGCGCAGATATCGGTAGACTACAGTATTTTTTACTTTTTTAATCTTACTTTTATCTTATTTTTTTACTTACTATCAATTTCTTTTGAAACTATAAATTTAATTGTAAATTATAAAAATATGTAAATATTATTTTTTACATTATATTCATTATATTCTTTTTTTTAAATAAAGCAATATTTCAGCCGCCTGCCTCCTCTATTTATTATTTAAATTTTTATTTAAACATCCAAAAGATGATAAAACTACAGTTTATCTAAAAAGAATGTACCTACAGACTTTCACTGTTTTTCAGATGAAGAAGCACCTAATTACAACGGAAAAGGTATAATAATACTTTTTCATGAGAAGGGCTACAGATGTCTCTAGCACAGTCCAATCAAATATACGTAAGGTTTCCAGATGTTGAGCATATATACAACATTAAAAAAATATATGTGGATGTTCTTACGATGGAATTGGTGAATGTTGCATTGTGTAGAGTGATCACTTAAGTCAGCTCATACAGGTTGTTAGCCCTGGGCCATCGTAAAAGAGACTCTCACGTATGTTTGTCATATAAATAACTCTGTAATACTTCTAAAATTCGTCTTAATTAACGAATAAGCTACTCAAGCCTTTGCTATTATTTATTAAAATAATTTCAGAATAAATATTGTCGTAAACTGTTTGCAGTATATGAACAAAAAATAAACTGCGTCTATCCATTTTAAATGTATACGATTCTGTTTTCTGTGATTACAAGTTCCGTCTCTCCTGAAAATACGGGCTGCTCATCATTCACCCCGGCGCGGTCTGCCTGACCGCAGGCCAAAGAAATACCACCGAGGGATTTAAATGAAGTAAAAGCAGCCCTACCGTAGACCGCCCCGCGGTAAAGGCTGTGCCAAACCCTCGGAGGTGTTGTTTAATTCAATTTAGAATACAGCAGACGCTGATCTACATAATAAACGCAAATACACCGCCACAGTTTTCCGAAAAGACAGGCGTAAAAGGATAAAATTATTTTTCATAATTTAAATGCGTAAACGGAATACGTGTTACATCAATATTCCCATTACTGAAATGACTGATCAAAATAATAAACACAAAATACACCGTCACAGTTTTCCTGTACAGACAGGCGTAAGAGGACAGAATGATTTTTCATTATTTAAGAAAATACGAATGTGTAAATCTCATTATTTAAAATGACTTTTTGTGATTGTCTCGCGGTTTAAATATGTAATAAATAATGCGCGTAGTTGAGTATGAGAGTTAAAAAGACTTTTCAGAATTCGCACACCATCTGATTGAAAAAGACCACACATTTAATAATAATACAGGAAATAGAATAATACATAAAATGAAATTATTTGTTTGTTGGTCTTGTGGTTTGGACTCTCGTCTGATGATCCAAAGGTCGCGGGTTCGAACTTCACTCCAGAACAGCAAGTTAGTCCTATTTTCACAGCACATGCGTTTAGCTTGGTTTGAAAATAGTAAGAATGTTGATGTGACACGTATTCCGTGTTTGCATCTCTATTTAAATAAAAAATAGGTAAATGACAAGATAATTTAGAAGCACTAGAGATTATATGATATGTCGATAACGATATGAACGATAAAATCATAGATAATTAATTAAATTTATCTTGTGGTCCTATTTTAAATATGTTCTCCTTAGGTGACAATTCGTCCCGCTCCCTCCCCCCAACCACCCACTATTGATACTCCGTTGTATAACACTGTTTTGTAATAAGTATATAAATGCACAGTTATGAATATATATTTAGTATTGATTGTACCCTGGTGTAGCTTCGGTCATAGCGAAACTCGGTTGGTAAAAATACAAAAATAATGTATATAGTGTTATTACGTACGAGTAATAAATAGTACATATTAGTACTACGTTACTCAGTGGCGTGCAGTGGGTATAAACTTAGGTTATGCTGTGACCAACTATATACCTATATTAAAAATATATATGTACGTATATACCTATAGGAGTAAATACATTTAAAAAAATTAACTGTATATAATGAACTATTTTGAATAGCTTCAATACACAAAAATAACTGCACTATAAAAGAAGTATTGTAAACAATGTTTCCTAAATAAATATTTTATATAGGTTTATGTAATACGGCAAAAAAATTCAATATATTTCGAAGACGATTTATATATAATTAAATCGGGAACAATACTAATTTCAGATATACGTCTCTTTTCACAAAAATTAATCAAACATCTTATGATATCATTATGATATATTATGATATGACAGATGGTATTTACATTCACCATAGAAAAGACAAATAAAATTTACACCGAAAGTTTTGGGTGGAATTTGTAGAGAATAACATTTCTTCAATGACGTGCGCGTAGTTCTCACCTGGCATAGGACCTTTCGAAGAAGCACTCTAAATTTACTTGTCTATTACACAAAAGTCGCAGTATTAAAAATACACGTTTTTTTTTCTCGACTTGACTATTTCTATGGAACAAATTTGTTGGGCGAGATAAATGAAGAATTGACATGAAGTTAGGTACAGAAATGTCGGAAATAAAACTTCTAGCCGTAGGACGATTAACGGCTAGAATTTTAAATCGGAAAAAAACAGAAACGTCAGAAATAAAACTTCTAGCCGTAGAACGAATTACGGCTAGAATTTTATATCAACTTTTTCTTAAGATAATGATTATTTAATTAATATTTGTTTCCCAGAATCTTTACTAATGCACAGCTTTTTTGTTTGTATGCGTTGCACGCCACTGACGTTACAAGTATTAGTTATATATTGTTTATACATATTTTATCATTTACAAGTTTTAAATATTATAAAGATACTTAATCCATTAAAATTCCCATTTCAATTTATATTTAAAAAATAATATATATGTATATAAAATCTCAATGTCTTTAAAATTCATACTTGTGTGCGGTAAATATCACACACAAATGGTTAATAATTATACGTTTCAATGTACATTTTTTACTTCATTATAAGACACCATTATGTTATGTCAAAATAATATTTTCTAAGTGTACAACATTTTAAATATATATTTTTAAGTAATCACGCATTACATTTTCTATTTCATTATCAGATAACTTTATGCTAAGCCACAATAATATTTTTACGATTTTCAAACCACACCTAAATTCGTTTACTATGAAAAAATAAATTATCTTGGAGAGAAACAAGAGGAATCGACAATCTTTGTCAAATACGGGTTATCCTAACTACTCGATTACACGAGCCAGGCCGTATTATATAATAATATATATTTCTGTCCCTTGAATTCTTAAGTAAAACAAATGTTTTTTACTTTGGTTTATGGTTATGAAATCTTAAGGGATGGATTGGCAAAGGCTATGTGATGGTGCTGTATTTTTTAATAAATATAAAAAATTGAACCAATGGCGAAGCCGTCCGCCATCACTCATTGACGCACTCACTCTTTGATAGCGAGAGCTATCAAGGAGTGAGTGCGTGCTTCAGAACTCTGGGAGTCCATTGCCATTTTAGCTTGGCTACACAATTCATGATATCCACTACTCTAGTTCTGCGCCTAATTTCATCATTTCTAATTCTTTTAGGCTTACACCAAGTATAGATCTCTCTACGGATCTTTATATGCATTTGAGCTTTTCTACACTTTTCTTTGTAAGCCCCATCGTCTCCACTTCATACGTCATCACTGGTGGTAAGCAAGATTCAAATGCTTTTCTTTTTAAGCTAATTGGGATCTATTTGCTGTCAAAAATATGTTTGAGTTTGCCAAAAGCAGCCCAGCTCATTCCTATTTGCCTTGGCAGTTCTGCTGTTTGGTTTTCTTTGTCCATTTTTATCATGTGTCCTCGATACATATATTCATCTACTATTTCGTTGTGATGATTTTGTTTTCTAATCTCATTTTTTTTTTCTTTATATTCATATTAAGATGAACTTTACTCGAAGCCTCGTATAGTTCTTTTATCATTATACTTAGGTCTTTGATCACAATTACTTACAATTACTAATTCATCAGTAAATCTTAGATGACTTAAGTAAGTGTCATATATCTTCTTCTGTTATCCTAATTTAGGGTCTTAAATACATATGCTAAGGCTAACGTGAAGAGTTTAGGCGAGATCGTGTCATCCTGTCGGCCTTTTTTTAATTTGTATTTTATCAGGACCTTTTTTATTTTTATTTTATCAGGACCTGTCGGATCTTTTCCTATTTTTATTTTATCAGTTCTAGTCTTCGTCAATTAGTCTAGTCGTCTAGTCATCATCAATTATAACAGTCATATTTGAATTTTCATATGTAACCTGTAATTGTAAATTCGTAAGTATCTTTTTTCCCATACATTTTCCCTACTGCCTATATATTATTATTTACCTATGCCTAGCTACCTGAAATTATTAACAGAATATTCCGGTACCTGTACAGCGACATTCTTACTTACAATCATGGAATATACGTTCTGACTTCTGACGTTGTACTACACACATGCAATCTTTTTCAGGTGAGCCTCTTCACTATAAACCATCCACAAAACCATCTACCTATTTTAGTGGTGATACCATCCACAAAACCATCTACCTATTTTAATTAAATTTAAGTATTTTATTGTAATTGGTTACCATCGGGATACGTACTCAGAACTATGTATGTTCTAAAATCGTAACATCATAATAAAATGTGTTTTCATTAGAATTATAAGTTAATATTTTTAATAAATAGTAAAAACTTGGAAGTATAAAGATGTTTATAGAAACATACCAACCTTTTTTATTTCCTTTGGCAACCCTTTCCCGAGGCCTAAGGGATTACTGATAGGACATGAAAGGGGTAAGTAATCTAATAGGATATGTGGTAGGGCCAGAAGAAACCAACATTCTTCAACCCACATACTCTCTTGTATAGGAATACATTGAGAAAACAATTCAGCGAAGACACCGCGGTCCGTAGCAAATTGGCGAAGCCTGCGGAATACTAAATATTTATATTCACAACGCAAAAATATGTGATCCAATTTTTTACAATACAAGTCGATAACACTTGGACGAAAATGATATGTATGTAGGTAAGTGTTACAGAAAAAATGTTTTCTAAAGCTGCATTTCATAATACTAAATAATTTGCCTACTCACCTTTCATCGAGTCTTAATACCTATATTTATGTTTTTACCGTATTTTATTTATTGTTTTCTCGAAGTTTTACTTCTATTGGCACTATATATCTATCAGGGTAAAATATTTATTACAACGAAACTTGCGCACGCAGCATGTAGAGGAACATATTGCGGAAATGCGACACTTCTTGTCAGCTGTCAGATTTTGTTTACATGCGAGTTCACGAATATTTCAATCGTTTTTTAAGAAAGTTTTTGTTTTCTACCACGTCAAAAACGATTAAAAGTGATATTCGAAAAATTATTTATTGCAAAAACGACTTAATTGTCAGATATTCGTTTTTCATTCATTCGACATTCAATACGGCTGTCAAAGTTGTATAGTTTCGAAACTTTTGAATGTGGAACCGTTTTAGGCTGAAAATTGATAAAACATGAAAGTGGGTAGATACTTGAACTTTTTTTGAAAATGCACATGTTTATTGAAAAGGAACATGTCTCAATAAGGAAGCTATATTTAATTCTTGACAGCTGTCAGATTCTTTTTACATGCGAGTTGAAGAATATTTCGATCAAGTAATTGAATATCTCGGCGTTAACTTTGTGGAAATCCATTATTAACAAATTATGAAATAAAACACTGAACTCCGAATCACCTGATGAAGAAAACGGACGTTTCCGAAATATGTAGCGCAACAAGTCTCAAATATAAAATAGTGGAAAAAAACAAAGTTCAGTGTTTAATTTCATAATTTGTTAATATTGCAATTTTTTTTTGAAAAAGTTTTTGTTTGCCCCAATTATTTCATCAATATTTGAGGTTATAGTTCTGTGAGTATGAATTTTAATTATTTTCATGAAACTCAATAGAATAATCAACAAGGATCAGTGTAGATTTTTACATCCCAATATTTTGAGCGTCATCAATAAATAATTTAGACATTATTTTAGTTTTTAATTATAACTTCTACCGCACGTGCATGAGAACATGCGCTATAATTAATAATAATACCATGGTATTATTTATTTTCAACATATTTTTACATATAAAAACACACAGGATTGAGAAAATCACAAAGATGTATTGTGACATTCCGATATGATAAGTCAGTGTCGTACTCACTGGACTATGGGATCGCCATTAGTTATATAGGAATATTGTAGCTCATTGGTCTAGTGATTAAGTCACTCGCCAAGTGATCTAGTTGATTGGTCGGAGGTTCGAGCCTCATTCCAGGAGATCAATTTAGTGATATTTTTATAGCAAAGATATTAAGCTTAGTTTGAAAATACCTACTTAGAATATTTTTATGACTGTTTTCTGTGTAGGCATCCTTATTTCTTTTTAAAAAAGATATTGTTTTGATATTTTTTTTAAAACTGGTTATGATGGATTATTCATAATATTACATTAAAATCTCTGTTCTAACGAAAAACTAACTAAAAAATTTTGCTCATTAAATTAGATGGAAACATAAACTGTGTTATCTTTACTTGAGTTTAATTAAAAATTTATATTTTACTACTCGAGTTTCGAGAGTATCAGAATCTCTCATCAACAGGTGAAGTATTAGACCAAAAGTTAAGTATTAAGTATTAAAGATTTGTATTACTGTACACATAAATCAAGTAGTAAAATACACTATTATAATTAATTTCATGTGGAGATAACATAGTTTATGTTCCCATCAATTTAATGATCATCTTGAAAATAATCTCTACAACGTTAACGCTAAGACCATCAATAATTGAAAATATTTATTTTTCACGTCACAGTTTTCTGTCTGAAATTTCTAGGTCAACGCAGCTTTTTCCAGCTCACAACATCATTTCCATAATCAGCTATGTTGAATTTATCTTTCAAAAAATAATGCAAAGAATAGCTTGTTGGTCTTGTGGTTAGGACGCTCGCCTCGTGATCCGAAGGTCGCGAGTTCGAATCTCACTCCAGACCAGCAAGTTAATCCTATTTACATAGCACAAGCGTTTAGCTTAGTTTGAAAATAGTAAGAATATTGATGAAACATGTATTCCGTGTTCGCATCTTATTTTCATATTTATTTTTTTTAAAAAAGCTTCATATTATTTTTTTGCAAAATAAGACACATGAATTATTTGAACTATAAACATCACTATTTTTTTTTTAAATCTTCGTATTATTTTTTTTACAAGACAAGACAAATTAATTATTTGAACTATAAACTCGATTTGATTTGAACTATAAATCGATGCTTTATTCTTTCAGGAAAGAATCTTTTTTTTCACTGAAATTTGAGTGTAAACAAAATTGAAAAACATAAAAGTTCAAATAACGGATGAAGCCGAGTAGTAAAACTTGTATAATTGTATAAAAGTTTTAATGTGAACATTTTAACTTGAAAATAGATTAAAAAATTAATATGCCCACTTAATTATAAAACAGTTGATGAATTGTAGCAGAAAAGGAGTTCAATTTTAATAAATCCATTGAATAATAATGGATGACACTGTAAATAAGACTGTTACATCACAATAAAATGTCAAAGTTCAGGTTTATTATGAAAGAAGCAATATTTTCTCAGATGGATGACGTCAATAAGCTCTTGTAGATTGAAACAAGAGTACCAATTTGATAACGTAACAGAAAATGTTATTTTTATCTTTATAAAGGCGTACTGTGAGCTATAAATAAAGAACTTGAAACGAAACGAAACGAAAGTGCGGTGAATATAAGGCTTATAAATATTTATGATATTTGATAGATTTTTCGATAATAGTCTTTGTTAAAAATAATATCAAATAATTAAGAAAAAATGTTTATTATGTATGTAGAAGTGCCGACACAAGGGACAGATAATCGACATGGAGCCCCTGCTTCTACACAAAGAGAAATCACAAATGAGGCGGCTTGGACGTGTGCTAAGAATGCCAGAGGAATGAGTGCCAAAAAGGATCCTCTTGGCAACTCCGTAAGTAAGGCGACCAGTGGGAAAACAGGATGTGTCTTGGGTCTGGTTTGCATATATGGAAGCATATTGTCGGGTCTTTATAACCCCGACCCTAGAAAGATAAGGGGATGAAGACGATAATGATGATTTATGTCACCGGCCCATAAAGTGCACCAAACGATGAGTTTTATTGGATGCAATGGAGTTTCGACAATGGCTTGTGGATTATCATGTCTCCAAATGCGGCAAATCTGTTTATTGACATAACCATTTAACCAAAAGTGTGCTTTATCACTGAACACATTGGATTGTGAAAATTGGACTTCCAGATTACGATTGACGCGCCAACCACGGCGGCTACATGAAAACATACCCAAGTATTAATGCCATAAAATTATCTCTCAAATAAGCCAATTTCATGGATATTTATTTATTTATTAATCAACGCCCTAGTAGGCTTTTACAGTACAAGAAAATTAAGAGGATTTTTATATACCTAACATAAAACACATTTTACAGTAAATAATTAAAGCTTCACGGAACTGAATCTACCTTGTTTATTTAACGGTCGATGCCATGACATGTTTAGCTAACAATCGGCCGTATTCCAAAAAGAGCAAAAATTGGATCTTAAGATTGTTATTCCAACACTTAATAGACGAGAATAAAAAAAAAATTGTAGCAGGTGCAGGTATACGTCGGTGTTCGTCGTACTCAGGTAAGGAGACTTGTATATTCTCACATATCTCTCTCAAATTAAAAACCTTTATTTTCGGAGTCCGATGTCTGCAATGACTTTAGAAAACTGATTTCTCTGTTACCTTCTTATCCAGACGGTCTGATCTGACGGGGTTCAAACGGATCGCAAACATAACCTAACAATTGTCATATTTCGACTAAAATTACATGAAATAAGAAGGTACTACTAATGTTGTATTTAAAGCTTATAGAAAAAAGATTATTTCATATGCACTTATTAATTTATTCTCCACCAGCATCCTGATGTAAAATAATAGCAAAATTGTCATTGACACGTTGGATTCGTATTTATATATTGACGTTTGACGGATAACTGTCATGCCTCGCATCGTATTGTCGCATTGTCTCCCTCTCTCAAGTAGAAACTGACCCTGACGTTTAATTTATTTTTCATTTTTATTCTGTACTATTAAGTTTTGGGATAACAATCTTAATATCTCAATATTGCTATTTTCAGAATATGGCCGATTATATGTGATTGCAGTAATAGCCGCGGATATGACGGATAATACAAATTAGGTACAAATAATTTTTTGTCTGGTCAAAGCGTAAGTCGTTAACGAAAACGATAAATAACGATCGATATATTTTTGTGTGTGATATCTGTAATATGTATAATGAACCATGTTTATTATCATTCTGTATATGACAGTGTTACTGTTATATACAGAATGAGCGATACTGCAGTAAACAACACCATAATTATTACAAAATGTTAGTTTTATACAATTTTCAAAATGTAAGAAATTCGTTAAGTATTGTTATCACATTTAATTAGAGTTCCTTTTTCTTAAGTAATTCAATGTAACAATTTGTTAGCCAGCTGAAAACTTTAACAGGGACTTAAGGCTGATTCACTCATTCAACGTGTCTGACGGTGATAAGTAAACCAGTTAAAATACGCAAACTCTACTTGTGACTTAAGAGTTTTAAGTACAAGTCGGACTAAAATATATCATTTTTGATGTTTAATTGTTAAATAAATGGCCAGACATGAATTAACTATCTTGCAGCATCACGTCGTTACCTCGCAGGGGTAGGCAAAGACAAAAGAACGCCATGCTCTTATATCCTGGCACATCACTTTTGCATCGGCCATCTTCTTCTGTTCTCTATTAGGCTATTGAACCTTTTAACAGAGCCGTCCTCCAATATTTGGTTTATCTGATCGGGCCAAGTCTTTCGTGGAAGCCCTGTTTCAGCTGCCTGTAACATATGCTCTATTATTTACATACATCTCCATGTAATAATACAGTCCTTAGATTGGATAACTAAAAAATATGAGAAATCAAGAAATGCCGGAACACTTAAGCTAATATAATTAACAACCAGATAAATTTTATGAATAGCCCATTATTTGATATATTCACCATTTGGATGTCTACTTGTTAATTACTCCCACAATAACAAAACACGCCCTCGTTAAAATAATATATTTTTACTAAAATAAGTTATGGATAGTTAGTATGCGTCCGTCCTGACAGAGATACAGTGGTATCGAAACCGGTTAACGTAAAGTTACTCGAAGTTCTCAATTCCAAAGTTCTTAATTAATTAAAATTAATAATAAGATTTTCTGTTACGTTTTCAAATTGGTTCTCATTTTTTAATTTAGGAAAATTGTCAACCATTTGAGAAAATATTGCTTCTTTTATAATTCATTATTATTATTTTATGGATTTAAAATTGAACTCCTTCACTGACACACTTCATCAACTGATTTAAAATCAAATGGACATCTTCATTTTTTAATCTTTTTTCAACATGTTTACATTAAAATGATAAACATTTATATTATACTAATTTTATTTGCTTATTCTTCCATATTCCTTTTTCCTGACGATTTGCGTCGGGTACAGCATGTATAAAATACTTGGACTGTATATATGTAAAATCCACAGGGGCGTTCATAATAAATAAATGTATTTTTTGTTCCCTCTTTAATTAATTTCATCATTAAATCTTTAAAATGCTCGCATATGATGAACCACCAGCAACAATCGCTTTTGGAACATTATAACCGTAATTAATTTGCATAAAACTGATAATTACAATATAATAAACCGACATCCCGGACCATGATGGCGCCGACAGCGAAAAGTTAGCGATGACGCCATTAATCACGGCCGTGAGAATTCCTGGGGGTAATAAAGGATGAGTGGACGCAGTTCCCTTTATTAAGCGCCGATAATGTTTTATGTAAAATTACAGGACTTTTTACCGCGCCGTTACGGGATATTGGCCTGGCTAACGACAACCCTGAACACGCCCCTGTAAAACCTTATAATGCACAACCTCGATGTGACACAAGAGTGCACCAACTCGACGATATTCTATATGCGACCACCCTACGTTCATCCCTATAGAGCGGAAAATGTTCCGAAATCCTTAGCGACACTTTACAGCGCTGTAAATTTTAACAGGCGACGAACGAATACCAACTAAAGACGTAGAGAATCGTACATCGAATCGTATAATGAAGCACAACTAGATGCTAGAATGGAGAGGTTCAACATTGTAAAGGATTTTTTTATTAATGAATTATAACTTCATATTATTATAATATTATCATTAGGGATGCATCCGATACCGATATATCGGCGATATCGTGGATTTTCCGATATATCGGAATCGGCGATATTGATCCGCCGATACATTTTGAATTTCGCACTATAGATAATCCATGTGTAAACGCGCCATCTTCGCGCTTAATTCGTTCATGTTTAAAAGCGGCACAATTTATTTATGCTCGAGGAATCCCCGCGTTTCATAATTTCATTTCGAATACGGAATTCATATCGCATCAATATTCTAACGATTCTCAAACCAAGTCAAAAGCCTGTGCTATGAAAATAGGACTAAATTGCTGGTGTCCTGGAATGGGGCTCGAACCACCAACCACCAGATCACTAGGCGAGCATCGTGACCACTACACCAACAAGCTACTCATATAATGATCTGAACGTAATGTTCTGTTAAATTACAATTTTTAAAATTTCATTATAAAGTAAGCATTCTAAATAAATATTATAGATACTAGTAATTTCGTCTATTTCTAATCTAAGCCCACAACTTTTTACAGCTTTTGAAATCGCATCGTTATCGTCGATACTTTTTTATAAATATCGGTATCGTAGCGGCAAAAATGCATATCGATGCATCCCTAATTATTATTTCATTAACCTATTGCTTTTAATTCATCACATAAAACACTCAAAATTCAAAGTATTATTTAACACAAAAAGTCACTGATCACGAATATAACTGCAGCAGTTATATTATCTAATTCGGACTAATTGTATTATCGAAAAACTTATATACGTTTCTTAACACGCTTATCGCTATCGAAAACTTCTCAAATGCCCGGTATGCCAGGTAGGTACTCTCGTAATTTATTTCGCTGGTTTACCTAACGCGCACTGTTAAGCCATTGGGAAATTACCGCTTTTGTCTCTGGCTTCTACTAAACGTCAAAAAGAATTTATTAATAGTAATACTTTCGGTTTTCTGGATGTTTCTGATATATTCCGGTGTATTCCAAATCTATGTATGTACTTTATAACACACAGCAAAACGTCTGTAAAAGTACTGGGAAATCTTCGATTATATGTAATACTTTCTGTTTCTACAGTCTCGCGTGAGTAGGTACCTATATACATTTTTATAAATAAATTTTTTACTATTATTGTCATTTTTTTTTGTTAAGCTATAACAAGCCATGTGGCGCAATTGCTGTAGCGAAACACGTCACAAAAATACTCCAGGCTTGAGTTAATCATACAGATGTATTGTAACCTCATCGGGAATCGAACCCAGAACCCTCGGTTAAGGAAGTCAGTGTCACGCCTTACGAACACTTTGAGGACTGCCTCCTCACGTCACATGCACATATATTGAAGCCAGGTACGATCCACCCGTTTTCATAAAATCTGAATTTATACGTAGTCCATTATTGACATCAATGACTCTATTTATACTGTAAAATACTGTAACGAGATGATCACGCACTGTCAGACCCTCTCGAGGACAACATCACAATCGAAGTCTCTCGAGCATTCTATATAACATTCTGGGACCCGGGAAACGTCTGGAACAATCTGGAAGCGAAGCGGACATTCTCGCAAACACTGGTAATGTATAGAATGGTCTTGAGGGTTCTCAAAGCAAACGTGTTTGGTGTAAAAGGCGGAGCCAGCGCCGCGAAGCGTTGATGATTGTTTTGACGTTCAACCGACGCGACACAACCAGCAATAAAGCCGTAGCGACCGCAGCGCTACCAACGCGCAGATCAATCGAAGCGACGGATTTCGGGCGAAGTTCGCACTTGCGACAATTAAACAGAATATTCCAACAAGCGATTATAAAGTGTTGTACAGACGAGTGATAAATGTGACAATTTACTATATGTATTTACTTTTTCGTTTGGACGAGCTTTAATGCAAATAGTCCAATCGTCGGACATCCGCGCCGTGTTGTTTTGCCGCAATATTACGTATCGCGGGCAGAGATAGCCTATTGGGAAAAAACACGTGTTTTGGTTGCCAAACAGCTATCTGATCCCCAAAGGCAACATTGGGGCGCAATTTGTATGTGCTATCAAATAAACGGTATCTTCCGCACTTCACGGTATACATTTTACATTAGGGGAGGCAATTTTGCAAAGTAAAATTTATTGACTTGAAAAAACATCGTTGTATTATTATATAGGTAGTATATTTTTTAATATTAATAAAAAGAAAATACTCTGTATAGGACCTAGTGATGGTATTTTAACCGGCGACATACTAAACGTTATATTTATATCTGATTGCGTCAACTGATATTTTGCAATTCGAAGGGCAACTGTCGCCCTAGACAACAATTATATCTTAGTTATCAATCATCGATACAATCAGATACAAATCCCAAATACCGTACCCAAAATAACCGGTTAAAATAACGGTTTAAGCGTCACTTACAGGACCACTATTTATTAAATGATCAACATGTTCACATTAGTTCCAAATTGATTATTTTTATATATAATTTTTTTGTTAATATCTATACTTATATATTAATAAATAAAAATATTTTATATTTTTTTTTGTTAATATCTATACTTCCTATATACACTTACATTTTAGTGTAACGAGATGACAGAATCCGGAGAAATCATACAAGATCGAAATTTCTCAAACACTCCATAACAATCTGGGACGCCCTATAACACTCCGGAACTGGACGACGACTGGGACAATCTCTAAAATACCGGAAAAGTCAAGGAAATAATAGGAATGTATAGAATAGTCTCGAAGATTCGAAAAACCAACGTATTTTATATAAAATGCGAAATGCGAAACCATTCGCGACGATTAACTAGCGCGACATTAGCAACGGAGTGATAAATCAGTATGAATAACCAAGCGAAATATTGGGCGAGTACCTAAATGAGCGATTTAAATAACGAGCGAAAGTAGAACGGAATTTTCCCGAAAGTTTAACAGTGTAACTGTAAGTAAATTGTAACAGTGCTTCGATTTAATTTGTGTCTAGCGACTTTGAAGAATAAATAAAACTTTATTTAAAATGTTATAGTGTTTCATTGACCCCCCACAGCCACTTCCTGTGACAAAATAGAACTATAATTCAATTTTAAAAAATATTTTAATTTCAATTTTAAGTACTCATTGCTCCACGTTTGTTACACATATTTTCTTGTGTGGGAAATCGTCATATAATTATAAAATTGTATGATGACTTTTTTACTTCTTATGGAGTCATAAATTCTTTCTTTTTTAAATTAAATATTTAAAGATTTAAAATTATCAGGTAAAACCCAAGAATTGTCAACACCCCCTGTAGACCCTACCTCGTCTTCTTAAACCTTTTTCATAAGAAAAGTAATGCATGTTTGCCTTTAGTTAGAGTAACCCGTATGTGAAGGTGTTGGTGTATAAATATTATTGTGGTGTGGTGTGTAGTGATATTTACATGCTAGTGTAGTATTGTCCTGACGAAGAGACGGTAAACGTCTCGAAACCGGTAGACAAAAAAATAATTTTTAGTGGACATAAATAAAATTTTGTCAAAATGTCTGACCACAAATCTAATGCTTTAATTATTAAAATATTAATAATGTATTTTGAATTAATAAAACAACTTAAGTTTTTTGCACATTTTTATATCCTAGACGTTAACAAACCCACACAAAGAAAAACAGAGATTATTTTTGCTTCGTTTCACGCACTACTATATAAGATTTATCTATTTTGCTGATCTGAAGATTAACCATTTACATAATTCACAACTACCAGACCGAAATGAAAATGTACATAATTTTATATTTCAATTATAATATCAAAGTCATCGTTACATCTAGGTCATGGCAGTTACTTATATTTTTTATACGCTTAATGGAAAACCTTTAATATCTTCTAATATTTTTATACGCCTACTTAAAAACCTTTCATATTATTTCAATTTGTAAGTCCTAATGTAAATGTTCCTCGTTAATTGTACACAATTTTCAATTATTTTGCATTAGTGGTATCTACATTGTATGAAATAGTAATCAAGTATCAAAAGATATTTGATTCTTGTCTAAAAATATCGTAATCTAAAATAAATATTTATTTTACACAATTGCTCATGGTTTGCTTCATATAAATATTGTATTTATATGCTTATATTTTCAGTATTTAATAAATTCACTTTTTTTATTACATATTAACATTAATTAATTAATGTTAATATTTAATAATTGACTTAATTATATACATTAATTAATTTGTAATAATATTCATTAATTGGCTTCAAAAAAGTACATGGTAAAAGAATATATATTAAAACTATGTACCTAATCTTACATTACTTTATGATTATCATGTATCACTCGTAAAAATCATGCAATACTCTATAATGCCCTTCATAAAAAAATATATAACTTATAAAAAATATTGAAAAATAACTTGTCAAACAATATTGAAGGCAACCATGCCGTAAAACTGCTGTGCAGTTTGGCATATGCATGTATGTAATATGTATCAAAAATAAATAAATAAATTCTGAAAAAACAAACAGCTTACATGATATTCAAAATCAATAATTCAAAATACGTGATAACTCTTTAAAAGATATTTGAAATATAATAATGGTAATGGTAGAAATATAATATGGTAATATACGGTTAAATAATTATATTTAACTAGCTTTGACCAGTCAAAAGTGACTATACTTTTACATGTCGTAAGGAACAAGTATTTATTTATTTTAGTTAAAAAAAAATCGAATAAAAAAATATTTTTGAAATAAAAAATTGCTATAAAAAAGTAACGGACATTACACAATATTACGCGGACGAATGGACAGACATACAACAAAATTATTATAATTGGGATAATTTGATAAAAGTAATAAACTTTGTATAAATTACATCAGTGTGGTTGATAAAAAGTTTGTTAGATTTCTCCAATAAATAATTATGTCCAACCACAAAGTTAACGCTATATAGGTAAACATCAAAAAATAAATAATCATATATCTATTAAGTCAATTATATTCTAAAATTCTTTTAATTATATAGGAAGAATGAATCATTTTATAACGGTAAATAAAATACATTAAACGAGAGCGAGCAATGAGCATAACAATGAGCAAAAAACTGGCTTCTTATACCGAGGGATTTGGCCTCGGTTTCCGATAAGTTCATAATCTATACCTATAAAACTCAATGTCTGTCTGTCTGCCTGTCTGTCTGTCTGTTCTCTATACAAATCCACTCCGTTTGTCCGATTCGATTCAAATTTTGCATATTTATGCTTTAGGACCCGGCGGGTAACATAGGCAATATTTCCCCCCTATTCTCATACCCCTTCCCATCCCCCTGACATATTTTCGATGCAAATCTGTACCGTTTGAGCGATCGGACTCAAATTTTGGAAACTTATTCTTTAGGACTCGGCGAGTAACACAAGCAACATTTCCCCCCTATTCTCATACCCCTTCCTCTCCCCCTGACATATTTTCGATCCAAATCTGTACCGTTTGAGCGATCGGACTCAAAATTTGGAAACTTATTCTTTAGGACTCGGCGGGTAATACAGGCAACATTTTCCCCCTATTCTCTCACCCCTTCCTTCAACCTTGACATATTTTCGAAGCAATTCTGTCAGGGTTTGCAGATTTGCAAACCCTGACAGATTTGCATGTCAGGGTTTGCACATTTTTGATTCAAGTCTGTACCGTTTGAGCGATCGGACTCAAATTTTGGAAACTTCTTCTTTTCTTATTAAAAAGGACCCGGTGGTTAACATTGGTGACATTTATCCCCTATTCTTCTACCCTTTCCCCTTCCCCTGATATATTTTCGATGCAAATATATATCGTTTGAATCAAAACTTTGTTAACCCTCACAAATTTATTTTAAACTTAATCCTTAACCCGTGCAACGCCGGGTATGAACCGCTAGTATATCTATATAATTTACTCAATCTTGGGTGTTTTCCTTCAGTAATTGGACCAGGTAGACTGTTGTAATGTTAAGTTTAAAATATATTTTAAAAGTAAATAAAAGGTTTTTGGATATATAATTTAGGTATACATATTCATTCTTCCTCTTATTTAGGAATTATTAAATTATTCCTGCGATACATTAGTTCATCAAACCCATCTTTCAATCCCGGAATTAAGTTAGGTCTGTGACACATCAGCGTGCATTATTCAAAGTACATTTCAATATAGAGGAACTTAAGCAAACTCACTAGTCTCCGTAATCGCGGTTGTACGCAAATACTGTTCCGAGTATTAACATACATTTACAGACACTACGACTAGTAACTGTAAATACGAATCAACTGTTTGTAAACTTAATCCAAAGGGACAAACATTACCTCCCCGCGGAACGTGCAAGGGAGCCGACAGCGAATAAGGTAGGTTCACATTTATTGTCAGAAATAATACATTTCGTAAATAATCTACCCCAAGGCAGAATTTTCGATGTGAGGCGGGTATTCGCGTTCGCCAGCTGAATATGTAATGTAATAAGTTCAACTTGTACCTTCTATCTCATCGTACTTTAATGAAATTAACAATACTTACATTTAAAAAAATATTTTATGATTGCAAGATCAAGGAATTGGTAAGATGTTGACTATTTAATATTACGATCATTTAGGTTATATTATTGATGAATTTGGCGTTTACATTGTAAAGAATCATAATGATGGATTATTAAAAATATTTTATTACATTTACTGTGTTATTTCTACGTGAGTTTTTAATATTATTTTATTTTTCACTACAACTTTCGAGAGAATCAGAATCTCTCTCATCGACAAGTAACGTATCAAACGGACTGCTTTTTAAATTAAGAATTTTAACAATGATTCTGTTCAAATTTAAATAATTAAGTTAAAAAATAAATAGGTACTGAAAAATTGAGCCGAAATTACTGGTGTAGGGGTGGTTGTGGTTGTAATGGAAATATTGAGAGAAGAGGAGAAGATTTAATGAAGATAATTTTGTTAAGAAAATTTATATCCGAGTTTTTTTGAATACTCAATAAAACAGACGACTCGGAAACATACTAGAACAAATTAAGAATTATTGAGTGCACTCATTCTACTTATAAGGTACCCACCGATTATAATTAAACCTTTTGAGTATCAGCTATATAATATATATATATATATATATAAACGTAAGTTTATAACGGTAAGCACACCAATGATCTGTAGTATTTAGTGTTCATGTTAATCATCACCATATATATAATTTGGTGCTACGGACAATTCAGATCGAAGGCCTACTGAATTCAAGAGTTTTTCCAACTTAACTATCTCAGTCTCCTGCATCTTATAATCAACTGGAACTATGTTTGCTGTTTGTAAATCTCGTCAAGCTCCAAGTAGGTGCGAATACGCCATCGAATTACTGACCAAAATTAGTCGAGGAATATTTTTTTTTTGGGAATTTTGTTTTATACAATATTATTTTTGGATACCTTTTTTCTGTGTTTTCGTAAAATCTTTTATTTAGCATGCATTTAGCACTACCGACTTCATGATCGCATTGTGGAATCATACAGATCATCTTCCATAGGCTGACACTTTGCGGGTCCCATTTAAGACGATTCCCCTTTTTGCTGTGAAAGCTTCTCTTGGAGCTTTGTAGAAAGCAGAGATCTGAGGCCGAAATCGCCGCATTTCAATCCTGGTCACTTCTGTTAAAGACAAACAAAACTATTTTGACAGAATAATTACGTGACACATTTAGGGGATTAAAATAAAATCGATTTACCAGCTGGCTCAGCAGATCAGGGGCTGCGAGCCGAGCGCCCGATTGACGTCACGAAGGACGCACCCGTCACGTAGCGACTCCGACCAATTCGTCGCAAACTTTGATGGGAAAACATAAGCCAAATTTAGTTGTCGACACGATCGCTGTTCACCGTAGGGTCGGGACGTCAAATAATACCGGGAAATTTATGCCAAAACGTCTCGTCAACGTTGTGTCATTCGTCATTCGACTCGGGGCACGGGGAATATGACGACGGGTAAAGTGTGAGGATTAATGATGCCGCTTTATCAGCAGAACTCGGCGGATTCTAGCCGAGATCAACGTGTTTTACGAGTACATTGAGCATTAAGGTGATATTAGCTTGCTCAATTTACGACCTCGCGTAGGTGCTCTACGTAAGATGTTTTCTGAAATTATTTTATACCAGCCGTACGCCCGTGAAAAATCACGGAACATAATATTAAAATGGTTCGTGCCTTTGCTAACTAGTGTATGTACTATATTTTTGACGGTTCACGCACGCACGGCGGTAGGAACATTGTTAAATTGCGGCCGGTTCGGGTTTGCTGGCCCGATGCCCCATCTCCGGCCGTTTAATTTCGTTTTTTTAAGCCGTAAATTTCAAGAAAAATTATGGACGTTATACGTAGTTACGGATAGACAGACAGGCAACGAAATTATTATATTAAGATTTTTATAATATTCATTTTATGAAGGGCATTATTTATTTTTTATTAATCATAAAAATGTTTTACGTATTACTTTTTATATTGTTCTGAATATTATTTACAATTTATTTTATTAAGTTATTATTTATTAATAATTTATCGTATAAAGTGTATTGTGTAATTATATTGCATTCAAAATATTCATACTTTGTACTCTAATTTCACTCTAGGATCATACACTAGGGTCAATAATAACTTGTTGACGGTCTGTTAAAAAATAATATCTGTCATGTAATGCAAAAACGGTGAAAAACTAAATTTAAATTAATAAAAATAAAAAATTTCGCATAAAACCACTATTTACTGAATTATCAACATGTTTCAGGACTAATGGTCTCTTTATCAGGATATAAAGTAAACTAAAACTTAAAATTAAAAGTATGTACATAAACAAAAATAAAAAATAAATATATGAATTGAATAACTAGTTAAGAACTAATGTGAAAACAATTTTAAATGATAACTACTTGCAAAATGGATTTGGTTATTTATAATATTTAATTTGCTTTAACGCTTTTTATAATTTAAAATTAAGAAAATTAAATCATTAGTTACCTTTTATATTTGTTTATAAATTTAATTAGTTACATATTCAACTCTCATATATTTATTTTGTGTTCGCATTGTCTACAGTTTCAATTTTAATTTTTAGTACCTATATGTTCTTGAAACATGTTGATAATTCAATAAATAATATTCTTATATAGTGTTTTCTTTATATTATTATAAATAATGTATACATAAGGTTATTTTGCTATAATTGAAAAAATCAAATTTAAGTTCAGGAAATGTAAATACAATGTTATGTAACGTTGGTATATTAAAGTAAAAAAATACGAATATTTCTTCATATTTTCATTATTTATTAATACCCGCAGTAGACCAAGAAAAATCTTGGAAGGCATTGACAGTTTTCTTGCCAACACTAGATGCGTTAATGTAATATTTAAAGCCTTCTACCGCACAGAAATGCAAAGTACTTTATTTTCATTTATAACGTACAGATTATTAACAGCTTTTAAATGACCCTGATAGATCGTGTGACATTAAAGTATAATATTAAAACATTTTATGACAATTGCAGGAATAATATGGTACAGAGTATACTTTATATGGTTGAAAGATTAAAAACACAATATAAGATAAAACACTTAATGAAGAGTATAACCATCTCGATACAAGATTATCCTAGTGAGGGGGTACTGTTATCATTAATAAATAAATAAATAATTAATCATACGAGACAAACATCAGCGTACTAGTATAGAATGCATGGTCCACCAAGTTTGTCACGCAACCTCCAACGATCCTCGGCGCGTGAGCAGCGCGTACAATGATACTAAGTTATAATATATTTTAAAAAATCTAGTAGCAGAAGCCCAAGTAAATGGTCATTGCATGCATTCAACAAACCCCAATTTTCCCATATGGAAGCTAAAACTTGGAAACGATACCAAGAATCACGTACCTCGGATCTCTGATAACATAGAAGAATTACACCACAGAAGAAATCCAGAAGCACATAGCGAGCGAAAAGCTCTCAAACCAGTGGCCAGAACAGACTTAAAGAAACGGACGTTTTTGAAAGGAAATTTTTGAGGCGTATCTTTGGATCGGTTCTTGATAATGAACTTTGGCGCAGGCGCTATAATACTGTGCTCTATACTATTTTTAAGGAGCTGAGCGTCACTAAATTTATAAAATTGAGAAAACTTCGGTGGTCGAGTCATGTGGAGAGAATGATTGAAAAACAAACACCGAAATCCCTGCTGAATAAAAAATAAATAAGGCGAAGGAGCTAAGAAAGGAAAAAACTAAGATGTGTCCAAAAACATAATATCTTCCTTGCATCTCCAGAATCGGTGAGACCAAGCAAAAGATCGGATCAGTGGAGGAAGACTCTAGAGAAGGCCAAGACCTATCAGAGGTTGTAGAGCCAACAGTGATAATGATGATGATGAAAGTTCTTATAGCATAAATCGTGAACATGAAACGTTAAAATAACTTCCGAAGAATACCAGTTAAAAGTAAAGGAAAAGTACCAGTAAACCCACGTAAATTGACAATCTCCACTATTTTTGAGGAGAAGTTCCCCTACAAAACCCAAATGCAAAAATCAGTCGCCTTTCTGGTTAATTAGCTATTTAAATTACCATAAAATGTATTCATTATCTTTGTTCAACAATGAAATTTCAAATACAGAAATTTGTAAAATTTTGTACGTTTTTTGGGTATTTGAAAATCCTGGTGATGCCTTTGCCCTCTTAAGATTTGTATTTTGATTTCTAAAAAATAAAATACCTACTAATTAATGTACAAAGTATTTAATTGTCTAATACATTTTATCACAAGAAATTCAATTTCTTTATGAATTTTTCATCTGATTTGGTAAAAGTAAGCACAAACAAAAATGTACTTTTAAAAATAAATTTTGCTTAACAATTACGTAATTTCATTGATTTATTGATTATTTTATAATCGTGGCTTATGTTAAGATCAAGTTGTGCTTTTATATTAATAAAATAAAATTATCAACATGTTGACAATACAATAATTTTTGTGACGCACACAAAATGAACGCTATAAACATCAAAAATACAATAGTGGTTTTATAAAAAGTATTTTCTTTTTAATTACGAAAATAATATTTCCACAAACTTATTTTGCCGTTATTGAAGATGTAATTTTTTTTTAACAGACTATCAACATACCTACTCGGTATTGACCTTGATAAATAGTATAATCAATTAATGTATATTATAGATATCTCACAGAGACGAAACTGTATTAATTATGGGAAAGTAGGTATAGAAGTCATTTGGGTGTAATAGGACTTATGACCTATCTTTTTATGGTTGGCTTAAGTGATCACTTTACACAATTGTAACATTCGCCATTTCCACCCATGATAGAATATACCATGCTTATTCATTTTTTGGAAGTTGTATATATGTTCAAATTGCGTGGAAAGCTTTCATATATGAATAATAAGCACCTTTTCCATGCACCATTGTGTAAAGTGATCACTTAAGCCAACCTTAAAAAGATAGGTCATAAGTCCTATTACACCCAAATGACTTCTATACCTACTTTCCCATAATTAATACAGTTTCGTCTCTGTGAGATATCTATAATACACATTAATTGATTAATAATGTCTCTTATGACATAAATCCAGCACTGTTCTGAAAGATTTGAACAAACTCAAAATATTCTAAATAGTATAACTGCGAGAAAATATAAATATATAATGAACATTTTGAAGATAACATGATTTAAGAATGCACTTTTTACAAGAAAGAAATTATAAATCAAGAGTGCCGTAAGTAAACAAATACACTTTTAAAAAGTTATGCGAGACATAAAATCATCTCGCAAGATACGCGGGTTTAAAGGTAAATTTCCGAGAAAGGAGGGGTATCTTCCGACTCTGTTACATTATTTTACACGTAAAATTTGACATGAAAGCGAAAAAATAATGAAGACAAGAATGTGAATAATAGACATGCGACATTCTCTTTGAATATGTTGACGTCAGAATTATTTATGGTGTTAGCGAAAAAATATACAGAGAGGCAATTTAAAGTAGTGTGCCTCAAAATATGCTCAATTCGATCCTCGGGTGATAAAATGTGTTGATAAAATTTGACACGGGTTGTACATGAAATGAACTACAGCCTACCATAAAGTAATCAATTACATAGTTTTCGATAGCAATAACAATAAAATTTAATGATTTATAGGGTAGCATTATCGCTATGGTCTATGAATTACGCAACTAATGGCAAGTCTAATTATTATTTTTTATTTTTTTATTCATATATACATAATAAAACAATCTTATTTATAAATATACATGTTAGTTTGTAAATGAATAATTATATATAGAGTTAAAAATGGACACTTTAATTCATAAAACAAATTATGTGAAAAATTCTACACAAAAATTAAAAAATAAAATGTTATTTGAATAAGCTAAGATTTCAGAACGATTTCAAACTAATCTATCGGATGAATGAAAAATATCGACAAGAAAGAAGACGTGTGGACAAAATCCAGTAATTGTGTTCTTGGAACATACTAATAAATATGTATATTATTACATTCTATGCACTTGGAGAAATTTATTAGATAGATCAAATTGTAAATTTGAAACAAATGTTATAAATATGGAATGAGAATATGATTTTTTCAAAACAAAGCATGGGACTGAATATATTCAATAATACAAAGCCTCAATTAAAAATTTCTTCCATATACAATGTATTTAAATAAAAATTGTCTAATATTTTAGAGGTCTCAGAGTTTTTCGGTTAATTCCTTCTTTTTTTTAAATAGAGATGCGAACACGGAATACGTGTCACATCAATATTCTTACTATTTTCAAACTAAGCTAAACGCTTGTGCTATGAAAATGGGACTAACTCGCTGGTCTAGTGTGAGGTTCGTACCCACTACCTTTGGATCACGAGGCGAGAGTCCTAACCACAAGAACAATAAGGTACTCAAATCCCTTTTTTATATATGATTAAAAGGGATACATCCTTTTTATAACATGAAAATTACGCAGGAAAACAAGCAGTTCTCAGAAAAATCGTTGAAAGTTTATGGGGAAAATTTTGTATAGATCACGAAATAAATTTTGAATAAAGATTACGTACTAAATGTCTACTTTTAGATTTATTTTCATGTCTTAATACAAGAACTAATCAACCTACATAATTAATTTTCATTTTTATCTCCACCGATTTTTGAAATATAAAAAGTAATCATATTAAAACACTGTAATTTTTTTTTTTTAAATAGAGATGCGAACACGGAATTCGTGTCACACCAATATTCTTACTATTTTCAAATTGAGCTAAACGCTTGTGCTATGAAAATAGGACTAACTAACTTACTTGTCTGGAGTGAGATTCGAACCTGCGACCTTTGGATCACGAGGCGAGAGTCCTAACCACTAGACCAACAAGCTACTAAGTAATAGATTAAGAATTTTTTTAAATTATTCTAAACTTGTAATAAAAATGTTCACAACTTGAATTTAATTTAAAGGAATATGTATTATACATATATGGGGTATAAAGCAAAGGCTCAGGAATATCAAAAAAAAAAAATTAATGCAGTTATCGAGGATTACTAATTTTGTAGGAAACTATAATATTTTTTTATAAAATAAATTACCCATTTAAATTTTACTGAATTTGAGATTTTATAGGAACCTATAAAGAAGCCTACAAATTTATAGGAAACATGATTTTGGAAAGGATAGATACATAAAATGTAGAATTCAGTTCATTTTGAATTAGTAATCCTCGGTGACTCCACTCAAAACATTTTTTTTATTAAATATTGCTGCCTTCGCTTTTATACCCCATATATAATGATGCATTGGCATAACTCCAAGCAGCGACATATTGTTAAATGTTTTGTCGGGACAAATCCCTTGATTTTACACTCAAGTCTGGGCTTTTTTACATGTAAATTTGAACATGAATATTCTCTACATTTAGTACGTTACCACTTACCAGATTCTGCTACTGATCTCCCACGGTGTCAAACTTCGGTAATTCCCTTACAAATTCACAAAAATATATGCACAAATTAATATATAGGAATCCGATAAAACTTTTGTGTCTACCGCATAAATTTAACCGTATGTTCCGGAGTGACCAAAGTACCTGCGTTCGCGGCATCTTTGAAATACACATGGAACTACGCGTTCACAGACATCTAGACGGCCCAAAATCATGGACTACCAAGGACTATCCGAACATGTATGTAATTAAATATACAGGAATAAAATTAAATATATTAATTTATTTCAAAAAATTCTTGTTTAAAATATATAGGTACTTAATAATAATTTAACAATATAAATATAAGATAAGATTACACAATTTTTTGTTGTTGTTAGATTTGTGGATTATGCCACTCTACTAGGCTACGCCTGTCCCAGAGTGGCGTTACAGAACACAATTATACTATTTTTTTGAATTCGTCAATAATATTTGTTTCATAAGGTAATAATTATGTATCTACAAAGTATCAAGTGCAATGTTAGTGATAAGTTGAGTGAGTCATAAGTTCAAGTGTAAATATGTGTAGAATATTGTTTAATGTAAAAAGGGTTAAAGTTTTGTTTAAGATTATTTTTTATTTTCCTTAATTAATTTATTTATTTATATAGGTATATATTTTTATTTATAGATATTATTATACAATTACAGTAAGTATATTTTCAGTTGCTGTTCTACCTTTAAAGGTAAGCCAGTTGTTTGCTAAAGTTTTTATTTTATTAATTAAGTATGTTGTATTATATTTTCAAAAAAATTAAGCAAATTTTGTTATTTTTCCAAGAAAGATTATGGTTTATTAAATTGAGTGTTGTTTCGTTGCCAGAGTGGAAGTTCATGATTAAAACAATTAAATTTTAAACACCAAGTTATAACACATTGTTTGAGTAATAATATTTAAGCCTAAGCGCTTTCCATGGAGACACATATCCTCAGAACCAACATTAGAACTAATGTTTCCTCTGAGGATGATGGGTGTCTCCATCGAAAGCGTTCAGGATTAAATATTATTACTCATACAGTGTATTAAAGTTGGTGCTTAAAATTAAATTGTTTTAAAGATTATTGTTATTATTTCATTTTTCGAACGCGTAAATGAATTTCTTTAAATTCATATAAAATAGGACAAAATTACAAATAAAACAGAAATATTTTTATATATTTACATTCACCCAAGAAAAACTATTATAGGGACAAAATTTACATACAATATAACGGAAAGAGAGATGCGGTGAATATTTTTGTCTGTGAACCACGAGCAAAAATCAAATGAAAGAATATTGTCTTATTTTATAAATTTCATTTTAATAATGTTTTTCTAAAATCAATATAAAAAATGTTCGCTCTATCTATTGAAGATACTAAAAAAATAATAAACAAATTAAAACAAGTTAAATTAGATTAGATATAAATATATAAGATATAGAAAATTATTTGTATATTATTAAATTTTCTAACTAGCCATCAGCTCTATGTTCCTATGAATTCCAAAACCTTTGAGTAACACATTCATGCTAAGGAGATGTTAGGATAAAGAGTAATCATAGTTTGTGTATAGTGGTGGAATTGGTAGCGCTGTTTATCGCTGTTCTCAGGTAAGGAAAATTTGTGGGTTCGTACCCCGATGGTAACGAAATATTTATTTGATAGGTAGTTTATTTCTGTAAAATTGATTTTTATTTTTTTTAAAATATCAAAAACCTACATTCTAAAATAGATACTACACTAACTATTAGACATAAAAACTACGTGTATATTTACTCCCTTTATATTAACTCGTGGCGTCTGCTTGCTTGCTTGCCGGCTTGCCGTCAAAAAAAATTTGGGTCGATGTTTGACCCTTTTCCCGTGATCCAATCGAGATGAAACTTGGCAAGTAGACTCGTGGCGACGATCAAAAAGATCTATCAAATTTTCGTTACAAAAAAAATAATAATTTTAGTATAATTTCGGATTTTTAGAAATTTTATTGTTTTTTTTCAAATTGGAATCATTAGAAAAGTCGCGGAATATTTTCTAAATTTGAATTACTCCTTCGGTATACATAATAGGTACTTCACTACGAATTTCGAAAATCTAAATTGAGTGATAAATGTTTTTAGAATTTAATCTTCAAAGAAGTGTCTTATCAAAGTTCAAAACATCTGACATTTTAGAAATATATTAAATTACTGTAAGTTTAGTGTTATGTTATATGTTTTAATTCGTCTTTAATTGTTGCCATATTTTACAAAGAAAGGGAGTATAATAAAAACTTGGTTTTTATGGGTTACTTTTTTTAAATTTATACTTTATATCTGTGTAATATTATACATCAACCGGATCATACTCCTTTCTTAATAGAGAATTCAAAGACAGGCCCTCAAAGTACTCGAATAGGGCTTGAAGGAGAGGTAAACAAAGACGAGCGGATTGGGACCGAAATCCCTTCAGTACGTGCTAATGCACCGGGCGCGGCGCGGCGGGCCGCCAGCCGGCTCGTTTATACGCGTCTCGCTCGGGAAAATCTTACTTGACGGAGCTCGAATCGTTTTAGCCTTATTATTTTACTGTATATCGCAGTGTGTTTATTTAGACATCGAGAAATGCCGTTTACATTTGTGACATTTTTCAGAAGGTTTTAATAATCTATTGAAAAAGTAAGAAAGCATCGTAAAATAGGCAGGCACTTACATCTATATAATAATTAATATACATACTTATATGGAATCTGGAAATCAATCTTTAAAAAAATGTTAAAAAAGTCCATTAGCTTAACTATTAATTAATTAATCAGAATATTTTCATTCATATAATATTTAGATAGTAGGTACGTAACAATATTTAAACCTTTGTGGGGTATAAATACAAAGGCAGCAATATCCAAAATATAAAATAAAAAATCGAATGCAGTCACCGAGGGTTACTAATTTAAAATGTATAGAATTATAGATTTTATGTATCTATCACTTCTAAAATGATGTTTCCTAAAAATTTATAGGATATGTTTTCTGTAATATCTCGAATTCAGTAGATACACAATAAATTAGTAATCCTCGATGACTGCATTCACTTTTTTATTGCCTTTGCTTTTATAGACTTTCATAATAAAAGTTTTTAAAATAGAAAACACATTTTACTGTGAAGTTGCAAATTTAAGAACATTATTATATCATCGTAAATCTAATGTAGTATTTATTTTTGCATCTACTTGAATTTTTATCTTCGTTTTATATTTATATTTTCTTTTCTTTTAGATTCATGTATTCTTGAGTTTGTATCTACTACTAAATTGTTACCCTGCTTTATCTACTTATATTTTTATTTTCGCTTTATATTTTTCTTTTCTTTTCTTTTAGATTCATGTATTCTTGTGTTTGTGTCTACCACTAAATTGTTATCCTGCTTTTATATTTATTTTTACTTTTCTGTTTCTTTACTATTGTTATTTATTACTATTCTTTGATACTTTCACATGACTCTTAAGTGACAATAACTACAATAGAACAGGTTTTACCTAGTGTGAAGTTATTGTAATATATGTTCAACAAATATAAAATAAAGAATCATCTTTATGTACCTACCTATATTCAAAACGTGTATTCTTACTATCTGAAAATGGAATGATTTTTGAAAGAATACATTCGAGAAATGTATCTTATAGTCTCAATTTTTTCGAAATCTAAAGAGGTTAATATGGTTTATTGCGAATTCCCGGATTACAGACATTTCACATTGGATTCCCGGAGGTAACAAAATTTCTGTATATCTTTCTATTTGATAAATTCAATTTGTAAAATACTACAGGGCTATATTGCTCATCCCAATCGTATCCTCATCTTAATAAAGTGTCTCAGTCGGTTGGTCCATACAGTTTTCAAAAAAATATATATACGAATGAGATTAAAAAGAAATGGGCACACGAGTAACAAGAGGTGGGTCCGGTACATTGCTCATCCCACAATACAACATATATCAACCGATTGAAATATACCAATGTATGCACGTACAATATATTTTTTTAATTTTTGTTATCCCATATTTAAACCTATTCGCCCACTCTAAATGTAATGTAAGAAACATATCAAAGAACGATATCGAAACTAAATTCAGCGCTACCGAAATATCAATATTTTATTTCTAAAAATTGTATATAGGATATGTGCCGTAAATTTTGAACGCGTATTTTAGAATTCAATAAAATCAAAATAAATGCAATTTAAGGGATGCTAAAAAGATGGGAGGAAGTGAGAAGGATTTTGAAGTATGGTTTGGTTAAAAATCTGAAGGATCGGATTTAAGGGGGATCGGAAGTAAAGAGCGCTCGACTTGCCCCATAGCATGGTTAAGACGTGTTAAATTCCACCAGACGTTTGGAATCACTTCGAGAAAGTGTCTTTATCGATTGGTCCATACGATTTTCACAAAAAAGTATACGAATTAGGTTAACAAGAAATGGGCACACGAGTAACAGGAGGTGGGTCGATTTTGTTTTACGTTCAAGTACATTCAAACAAATGTTAACAATCGACGGGCTCACAAAAATACAACTACTCAGGATACCTTTATTTAAAAGAACAATTGAATAAGTCATCTCATTTCTTAGTTTAATCTCCCAAATCTTTTTTTTACCTTAGAGCACACCTTTTTACATTATTATATGTATATTTAATGAAATTTAAAATTGATTTATCTATTTAACATAAGTAGGTAAGTTGAAATTGTCTTCTTAAATCTTGAAACAAATGCACAATTTCAAGGCAGCAGATGCAAGGGAATTCATAGATATGATTTATCTTGTCAAAATCGATTACTTTTGCAAGATCGTACATCCCTATTTGTAACTCTTTTATCGAAACAAACGAAAACTGCAGATTTTTTTTATGTTTACAGCCTTGTACAATTTTTCTTATGGTCATATACAGTTTTACTATACGACAGACTTAAGAATACTGGTTGCGCAAGGTCAAGGCTCGATTTGGGCTGTAGCGATGTCGGAGAGAGTTTTAAATTTAACTGTCATTTTCTACTTTGTAAAACATAACTCCGAAATGTTCAATGATTATTATATTTATTTATACGTGTAAAGACAATGATCTCAAGTAAGTGTGAACTACACGTTGAAAGTAAGCTCGGGACAAGACGTTGGCTTTAATCCTATAGAATTTTTCCAAATTCTATCTAACCCCTGTGAGAAGAGCTTTTGTGTTAAACAATGGCGCACAACGAATAATAAACAATACAAAACATTTAAAAAAATTGAGTAACCGCCTTTCATTATTCTTCTCTATTCTCTATTCTCTTTTCTAATTTTAATTTTAATTTATCAAATTGAAAATCTCCCCTCCACGAATCAATTTTTCGTCCCTAAAAAAGGCAGAGAAATACAATCAGTTACAAATGACAATATTTATCTTACTTAATCATTTGAATGCTAAGCAATCAGTCTTTACTGCGCAAAATTTATTCGGATAAGATGTATCTTTTAAAATAAATTGTTACATTTGCGAAATTTCGAAGAGTAAATACAAAATAAAATCACATACCCTTGACAAAAACATCAGAATATAAACTTTTATGTACACTGAGTATATTCGTATTTAATCACTTCAGATTTTAGTTAACATTTGAGCGGGTGAGTTAATTTACCATGAGGAGAAGCAAATTGTATTTTTTACTCCAAGTAGTTAGCGAATAATCCACTTTGGAATATTTTATTTATATATTTTTTTAAATATTGTTTTTATATACATCTAAAAGACAAAGCTCAAATTTTATATAAGACAGCCTTCTTACGCCTTCACGCAGAATTAACCATCAATAAAATAAATTTATAAGATAAACATTATTCTCAAAATAGAATGAATTTTTGCGTGGTTGGAAGACGAAATCAAAAACTTTAAAACAATTTAACTTTTATTTAATTAAATATGTCACTGGATACAAATTTTAGCCAGAAAGAATGCTGCAATTCGCGTTAATCAACCGATACTAGATAACGCTTAGGTACTCACTCATTGTTCGTGCCGTTACGTCTATCGCTTGTTTATCGTTTATGGTCAATTTGCACGGATCTACCTTATCTGTGGTTTTATCGCACTGTCAAACACAACACGATTGGGTAGCGATTGTGTCGCTTGTTCTGTATTTCTAGAAGTTCCAATATAACCAATATTTTAGCACGTTCAGTATATTTTTAAGGTATTTCAGTATAGACTACTAAAATATCCTAAATTTTGGGAAAACTCGATTATTAGTTACTTTTGTTTCTAGTGACGATATAATCATTTTATCGCAACGCGCCCACCTAAAAGTTAAAACTAATTGATTTCGGAACAACGTCAATTTTCTTCGTTCAATTTCATATTTACCGTCTTGAAGTCATATAACGGCAGAAACATTTTGTGTAATAATGACGATCGGGGTTGAATGCTTTATATAATATCCATCGCCATCTAATAGCATCCCTTTGGTAAATAATTAATAATTTAATTAATTAACGAACACTTCAACGTCATCTTCGCTAAGTCATAATTTCGTCCGAATAAGGTAAGTAAAATCAATCGATACTGATTTGACCAAATAATTTTGGCTGTATTGAAGGAACTGGTATTCATACATTGAGAAATAAACACACTGACAACAAATTTGTAAAAATATACCAGTAAACTATAACTTATACAAGATATCACAAAGAGAGCAGGTAGTTAGAATTATATCACTTTTCTGGTAATTTTTACTCTGTTACTCTTTTCATTGATAGGCATCAACTGGAGACACTTCAAGTCTTTATGGAAAGGCACACGCGTCAACAACTTATTTCATTAATGAAAAATTGTTATCTAAATCAATATTCAATTTAACTGAATAGGCGTAAATAATGTGAAAGTTTGGATCGTAAAATATATCTACAGTAAGCGTATTTCAGCAATTAATTACGAATAAGCTGGTTCAGTGGCAATCAAGACCTGCAGCAGCTCAGTGCGTGAAATGCCATCATTATTCCAGTCATTCAAGTCCATGTCCATCCAATGTTCACAAGAACTGGGCTTATCTCGGGCATCCCCATCAGAGAGACACTGTTCCCAAGATCTGGGTCTATCTCGGGCATATCCATCAGACACTGTCACAAGAACTAGGCCTGTCTTGATCAGTTCTACTCAGAATTTTGAATAAAGATATTGTAACGAATTAGGATTAATTGCGCATTATCGAGGTCTCTCGAAATCTTTGGAACACTCCACAATACGCTGGAATCGACCGGAGCTTTCTCGTCGGCGCTGAAAATTTCTAGGAATCACTAGAAGTGTAAAGAATGTTCTCGAAGAATCGCGAAACCAACATGTTTGTTATGAAAAGCCTAGCGCGCACGTGTCGGAACGAGTATATTGTTTTGACGTTTGATAGCGCGACAAGTACACCAGCCAGAGTGACAACGGTAGCGAATTATAATCGATCGGTGAAGAAGTACCTACTTATGAGCGGAATATTCTCGATAATGACGTGAATTTAGTGCGAACCTATGTGGAATATTTTTTATGATATTCATATTTTTATGATAATCATATTTTTATGACAATCATATTTTTATGATAATCAGCATGAATTAAAGAATTGCGCGCAAATTAACTTAGTGTCCAGTGACTTTGTGTAAACAACAAAAGTTTAAATAATTTATAGTGTTTTATTTGCCTCCCAAAGCAACTTACCATGGCAATACGCACCTCCACCCGTACCAGTGACCACTACACAAATATTCAAAAATATCATGCAAAATGTGGCAAAAATAGTGCTATTTAAATTGAGTGAATTATTCAAATTATAAAGTGTTGCATATATAATTTCCAGATCTAAATAAAATAAACAAAACATAAAATTGAGTAATTTTAAATAAATTATTCAAAAACTAAATCTGCCTGCTCTCTTTGTATAGCTTATAATAAATAATAAGATACTTTGAACCACACGCTACTGATCAGAAACTTCAACACGGGCGACAATGTATCCAGAAACTACATTACATAGGTAAACTGGTGAAGTCGCCACTCCCTTCGACACACGTCCAACTCCATCACTTGTATGGTGGCTTATGATTAATAGTTTGAGTTTGGGTGTCAAACTTTAATATACATAGTTAAATTACGTTACATAATATTAAAGTCCTTTTTGAAGAACCAGAGAACGAATCAGAAAATACTAATTCATACGGAAGATTAATTCGGTAATCGAGCGTAAAAGTGAATCGAACTGAATTCCTGCGGGAAAATAATACATCCATTTTAATCACGATATCATTCATTGGCAGGTTGTTCATATTCATGAGATTTGTATGTAATATTATTCAACAATCGCTGCTTATACGTGTAGTCTACATTATTGTTATAAATACGATAATATGAACACGTATTATATTGTAATGAGCTAAGGCGTGTAATTTTCCTCGTGGGAACGAATTTTTAGCCAGTTTTCTTAATTTTTTTTTGTGTGTTTAGCCAAGACACGAAATCCTTTTTTCCAAAAATATGCGAATAATTCAGTCTGGACACTCTTATTATAAATACTAAAAAAGACAGTGAAGACATATATCGAATTACCGTCTAGGCTGATATTCCCTCTGGGAACACAGGTTCGGTTCGCCGACTAGACAGTTTTCTTAACTTTTATTCTGCCCTTATATATTTAACCAAGACACACCGTTTTATCCCAAAAAATATCTATTTTGTTCAATCTGTATATTTTTCAAAGACAGAAACTACGCGAACTTGCTCAAATGGCAATTATATAATAATGATGTTTTCTGTTCGTTGGCACCGAAACCCATACATTTTTATACTAGTGCGGTGGTCTTCCGTTCTCCAATAGTAATAATTCCTCAATAGCAAGTAACAAATTGGAAAATAAAAGCAAAAGACAGACAAGAATGGAGGAGACTTATGGATTCAGTCAAGACCTACCCAAAGCTGTTTTATGATAATAATGAATAATTCTACAAACATATGTACATACAAGTATATTAAAAACAAATATTTTTCTGATTTAGAAATTACTTTACATTGAAGATGTCATACTGGGACAATCTATAATGGTCACTAAAGACATGTTGCTATTTTTTTTAATCCCGAAACAACCGGCTAAGCCGAATGCTTTCTGCCGGGATTTTATTAATATTACAGTGTTATAAAATTATTATTCACGGTATTTCGCAGGACCGCGAAATATAATAACAATAAAAGTTTTGAAAAGCATAGAAATGAAACAATTCAGGTAACCGCTATAAACAGGATTATTTACTTAAAGCAGATATCCACCTCTGAGCGCGTTCCATTGTTTTCGTTCTCCCGCTGCAGACTCTCTTTCAGTTTCCGGCTCCGAGCGGAAGTGAGAAGGTGATAACTATATATCCATAATTCCGGTGAAGCGGCAGTTTCTGTTTAAGTGGAACAGTAAAACGTTTTATCGCTGAAAACCTTCCACAGGAAATAAAGAGGACGTCAGATTTAAACCAGATCCACCATTCTGGCGAAGCAAAACGTGTCGCGTAGCAAAAAGAGGTAAAGAATTCACCCAAATCGGATAAAAATGATACTTTTAACATTCGGGTCGTATGTCTTTACAGTCAGGTCTTGATCGCTATTATATAACATTGTATACTTTGTAAGACTTGACATAACCATGTTCTCAGGTTTTCACGGCCGTTCGGAATCTTCTTTATGTAGTTTTCTGGGATATTGTGCCGTGTATATTTGACCTCTCTGGCCGACGTTTCGGATCCCATTGCAGAGTCCAACATCACGGCTGATGTGATGAATGTGTGTTGATGTTAAGGATAAGTATTAGCTTGCAATACCGTACTGACTACGGTAGGTATTGCAAGCCAATACTTAACCGCACTCATCACATTAGTCCACACACACAATAATCAATGTGATGTGTTCACTCATCACATTAGCCCCGATGATGGACTCTGCAATGGGATACGGAACGTCGGCCAAAGTGGTTAGATATACACGGCATAATATCCCAGAAAACTACGCACAGAAGATAGGTATAACCAGGTAAACCGGATACAGGAAGACGGTCGTTTTTGAATCCACAGCAATCGACGAGCTTGCATGAGAAGATTTATTAATGCGGTTGGAGCGAAATTTTTGAATCAGGACAGAAATGTTTGGAGCTCTATTGTCTCTGCCTGCTCTCACAAAGAAAAGCCAACGCGGTTAGTAAGAAAAGGAAATGTTGCGAATTCGTATCCCATAACCAAAAATTTTTCGATCCATACTTTTTTTTTCATATTTCTAATTGATTCATCTAAATGTTCATTTGACTTGTATTTCAGTGAATTCAGTGAATTTTCCCAACTTTAACAGCCCTGACTTTCCATCACTTTCCATTCACTGGCTGTGTACTCTTCACTATTGATTTTAACACCAGGAGATTCGAATGTTTATATGCGAGATGCGTCGTCAATGTTGCCACTAAGCCATTACTGAATATTGATACCGGAGCACAGAGAGGGTTGAAAAGGGGTGAATGTGGTATTCGTCCCGGGTTTTCCCTCTCTACGTCATTCCGTTTATAGATACGTTCATGACAAATTTGAAAATAAAATCCGGTGAATAGTGAAATTTTAATTATCATTCTTTAAATGAAGCAAGCCGTATGCTCATATATTTCGAATATAATAATTATTGTATAATCGTCTGATATTTTGACACTCGACTGGATAACTGAAGATATTGCTCTCTGAGTGTTCCATATTTTCAAATGAACCAATCGTGATTTGCGTGTTCAACCTAGGTAAGCACGTGCTTCCATACTTATAACAATTTATTTTATTACATTTGGGATACATGCTTGGTATAAGTACATATTTGGAATAAGTAGAAAAATATATGAAGTAAGGAAAGACCCATTAGATACTACTAAGAGGGGTAGTAATTACATATATGCATATACATATATACATATGAGTAACAGGAGACATCAATAATAGAAAAAGATTATACAGGTAAATAAATTCCAGAGGAGACGGGAGGAGGAGATAGTTGATTAAATTCAATACCAGGTGTCGCAGGCGCGAACAGTGAGAACATTGAAGCATGACTTTTCCGAAAACATATATTGGGGAAAAATATCGAAATTAAATATTTATGTGACGGAATATTACGAAATATTAAAATCTGAATGATATGGTAATAATTATGAAAGGAATATTACGAGATATATCTTTAATTATGATTTTTTTTTTCAAAATACATGCTTAGAAAAAAGTCATGCTTCAATGTTTGCACGCCCCTGAGGTGTAAGTACCCAACAATCATCCTAAGTAAATTTAAAAATACAATCATTTATATACAACGTTTTATTCCACTTATTTGAGTTACATGGAATGAAATAAAATGTTAAATTATTGTGTTAATCATAAACTTGAAACAACGCTTAATTTATTAAATTTAAAAAAATAAGTTTTGATTATCGACGGGCTTTCGCCTACTAAATATTATAAATCATAACTTCCATTGAAGTTTTGATGCAGCTGTTTAATAATTTAGAAGGACGTTGCCAATAGACCAAGTTTAATTAGCGTTGAATCCCACACAATGGTAGTTTGAAATAATCTGGAACAAAAAATAAATCGCCTAATCCTTACAAAACTCAGTTATTATTTTGAGTGCTCACTTACATGATAAATACGTATTATTATCATCAACTGAAGGAATTAGAAGTGGGAGCAAAAATTGACGTGCTCACCATACCCTGCCTACTATACGCAGACGATGCAGTATTAGTGGCTAACAGTGAAGCTGATCTTCAGTGCCTGGTGTCCAGAATGTCCGACGTATACATGCAGAATGAACTTATGATGAATATTAGCAAATTGAAAGTGATGGTGTTCTATGGAGAAGAAAGAATGACTAAGTGGGATGTAATTGTAAACAACGAATGAATGCTAGAACAAGTGAATGAATTTGTGTACTTGGGAAGTGTGTTTAGTAGAGACGGCAAGCCTGAGAACGATTTCGAAAGAAGAGTGACTGCGGGTACCAAAATAAATGGTGCTCTGAATGTCATTATGGCCAAAAAGAACCTGTTAAAAGTAGTAAGACTAGCGGTACATAATGCCGTTCTAATGCCAACACTGATGTATGGAAGTGAAGCCTGGAATTGGCAAAAAAAGGAATGAAAGTAGACTGCATGCGGTGGAAATGCGGTCACCAATGCGCTTGTGTAAAAATCGTTGGTCAAGGAATGAACAAATTAGAAGTGAATGTAATGCTGGCTGTAGTGTGGTAGACAGAATAAAGAAACAAGTGCTGAGATGAGATTTATTCATGTAGAACGTATGAGCGAGGAAAGGATAGTTAAGAAAATATATGAGGCGAGTGTTGAAGGCAACAGAAATAGAGGGCGTCCGCGTAAGCCCTTGCATGATCAAATACTACAAGTATTGGAGGGTGGCCCTGTTAAAAGCCTCAACAACCGTAGAGCTTGCATGAGAAGATTTATTAATGTAGCCGAAGCATAGTGGTGTGCCAAGATAGAAGAATATGGCGTTCTATCGTCTCTGCCTACCCCTTCGGGGAAACGGCGTGATGTTTGGTTAGTTAGTTTTTATCATTTTCTCATTCATTAACTCAACATTCCCAAACCATCTGAGCGAGCTTTCTTTTAATTCTATTAACTACGCTTAGATGAGCTTTACATTATTTTCTACTAACTTCATTCTTTAATCAATCATACATGGAAATTACTAAGTATGCATCCGTCCAAGTCATTTTAAAAATATTTTTGTAAAATAAATATTCCAATAATTTTGTATGTGAAGCTCAAAGTGAAACACAAAAATTATATAAATGTCATGGTATCTCGTGGTAAAATAATAAAAATATTTAAACCAACTTCCATCACGATTATTCGGTCAAAAAGTTAGGCGGAAAAGTGTTAAAGTTGTGTTTTTAGCGTAACCTGTAGTTGGTTCTCTACACTAATTGGCAAAATTGTACACAGCAAAGTGGTGTCGGGACATTTCAACAATCGGCTAGCCAAGCACTTCAGAAACTAGTTCGTGTGACGTAATGATTCCTACCTGGAACTAATTTAACCACCAAATTCTACAAGTCAAACAGAACTTTGGCCACGAGCAAACCGACATTAGCTACCTATGTATAGCTTAGCTTATTGTGTCTGGAGTCAAAAGCCACATGATTACGTTCTTGTGGATTATCTCATTTAGCGTTACACAATGCTAAAAGCTTTATCTGAATAATACAATACACTAATATAACAGCTACCTACTCCACAATATTTTACAGGTAGATTACAGTCTAATTATTTATGAATTTGAAATATTGTGTCATTAATGTGCTTATATCGATAGTTATGGAGAAAGGCGACTTCACCGTTTGCATTTTTTTTAATATGGTATTTTTTTTAAATGATTTTTTTTTTTTTTAAATAAAATTATTTTTTTATTATTTTTTTTATTATCTATTTATTAACTCCCTACAGGGCTTTTACAAACAAATAGGCAAAGTTTGCATTTATGGAAAAGATAGTTTAAAGAAAAAATAATAAAATGTAAAAATAATAATGACAAAGTTGAAAGAAAATATAGATACAAATATATAAATATAATATAAAGTAAAAAGTAAGTTTATAACAAGCAGAATTATAAGGAAAACATAATATAATAGAAATTCAATGATCATGCATTAAAATAAAAAAGTAATGATATAGAGTGAAAAGCAATGGCAAAAACTTAGAAAGTCAAAATATAATAAAAAATTTACATAATAGTTGGTTATCTCACCCAACAAACAAATACAAATCAATTATTTATGTCCAATTTGACAAATACTAGTAATCTTTCAATACACCTTTTAAAATAAGTTTGAACATTATAAAATTATTGGCAAAGACGTCAAGTTGCTCGTATCTGTCTGCTGGTCTAGAAAGCCTTTGTAGTGGGGAATTAAAGAAGTATTTGGTAGCTGCAGTTTCCACGTCAAAACCTGCATGACTTCTAGTTACGCGAGACAGAATACGCAAGCAGATACGTTCTAGTAGTTGAGAACAGTCGATAGTACAATTTAGTACACTTCTCAAATATTGAATTTTGAGTTATCTTCTGTAAAACATTGAACAATCATTAAAGCATATAAAGTGATACTTTTGCGTATACTAATGTATTTATTCGAAAAGCCAATTATAAAAATCTATTAAAAAAAAATTAAGGATTTATTTTTAAATGCGCCCATTTTGACAAAAAAAAAACTATTTTTTCAAATTGAATATGCTAAATTTTAGATTTTTCGATTCTTTTCCGTGTCAGACAAACGTGCATCGGGGATTTCGCATCTCATTCATAGCATAAGAGCTCCAAGGGAATGGACATGACGCGACCATTTTTGTTTTCAAAAATTTTCCAATACAATAACAGTTTAATGTACCTTCTTAATATGTGCCAATATTTTTAAATAATTTATCACCTCCGTGCAAAAGATACCCAATTTCTACCTGAATTTCAGAATAGCATGATGGTGTAACCCCTAAGATAAGATAATCAAATCAATATACACAAGACTTCATATATTTTGTATGAAATAGATAACACGTAATCAGAATATTAGTAGGCTATGTTTGCGTCTTAGTGTCAGAGGTTCCTAATCAATTTCACCTCGAGGCACATTATTCAAATCATTACATTTTTGCGACAAACTGAAGAATACTTTTTAAGTTACCATATCACCTTTATTTTACTCTTAAATAATTATTTCAGTTTAAAAAAAGCGGGATATAATTTTTTTGGATTAACAGTTTATGTTTAGAAAGTATTATTCACGGTGACCACAAAGTAGTATCAGTTGTTAGCGTATTAGATAATATTTCATCGTGATAAGCTTATTACATAACATGTGAGAACTTTACGTAAATACACTGATTTATATTTTGAGCAGAGTAAACTCTATTCAGAATATGCTTGAATTTTACTATACACAACACATTCTCGCGATACACAGATTGGGAACTACTTTACCACATACCTACTACGAACTAACAATTCACGCAAGTTGAAATTAATATACACCTCTTCGTTATGTATCATGACCCATTTCATCTTTATTAAATGGTATGACTTAGAAAGTGTAGACGATACTAAAATCTTTATTTATTCGTAAAATAATAATTCGCACTCTTCTTTGTAGTGACTATCTTTCTTAATGTTCATGCATTAAAATAAATTCATAATGTTTGTCATTTCGGTTACAAACATGTAAAAATAATATATGAACATAGAGAATGATTTAATTGGTATTCAAGTAATTTTTAATAATTTCTGATGAATTTTAATGAAATTTCGGGCCCCTTAATTAAAACGGTGTAACATAAAATCGCTTACCTGTGTAATACATCCCGCAGTAGGATAGCCACGCAAATTTTCTCTTTTTCAATATGCCATTTGCATGTAGATTTCAAGATACCGCCGCCCGTTTTTCCGCAAGACAGCGCTCGGGAAATGCGAAAACCCACCGTGGGAAAATTTCTGCGAACTAATTTTAATTTAAATCTTTTAGCCATTCCACACAGGCTTCGCGGGAGTAATTAAAAAATATTTTCATGGCGGAGTTCTCCCGCAGGCAGCAATAAGAAATAATTGTATTATTACAGACCCTTCAAAATAATCAGGCCAATAATTTTCTTTCCCCCTAAAATCAAAGTTTGGCAAAATATTTTATTGCTTTACTTAAACCTATAGAAGATTAAATGTGCTCTTTATAATTAACATACCTGTATCTTAAGCCTTCCTTACTCATGCAGCAAAACAGGTCTACCAAGCCAATGAAACTTAATTGTAATATATGATATAGAAAACATACAATTATCAAGGAAACAATTTCTATAAAGTTATTCAACTGTAATCCTATGTTATTTTTATGTAAAATTTGCAAATCCTTATACTATCAAAAAATATATTTCCAATACATGATTAGAAATTCTGAATTATTAATGCTTTACTGCTCCTTACCTCTCTTTTTGATTTTGTTTATGTCTATACATCGATTTTTAATTTTTGGTATTTTTTGTTATTGTTGTATCCTGATGAAGAGACAATTGACCCCGAAACATGTTGACAATTTAACAAAATAATGGTTTATACGGTGTATATTCTTGTTTTTATTTTATTAACTACTTAAAAGTCTTTAAAAGTAACTTTACAAATTTTCCGAATCTTGTTCAGTACCCATTAATAATATTGACAGTTATGATAATTCGTTCTCAATGTTTAGTACAAAAATTTGAGTAGTTGAGTCTGCTGGCAATTTAAATATCTTTCCTGATCGAAAAGTTGAAACTGATTCATGCATTGAACGATAATCTAATTAATATTTATTTCTTTAAATATTAAATAATATCCCACAAGACACACCCAGTTCCACAAAAATTTATCAAAGAAATATATTTTAAAAATGTACAATTCTTAGCATCTCATAATCGAAATCAACTATGCGTCTTCGGCGTGGTTTGTCTTGAAGATTAAAATTCTCACTTCGAAATTTCTTAAATCATTTCTGACACATACAAATGTCTTCAAGTCTTCCCCGTTTTGGTTGTAAGTTCAAAAATATTTTTTTATACTACACTAACACACACGCCTTATGACTTACCACAACAGACAAGATAATTAAATTTTCACAGATTTCACAGATAATAACAAATAACTGTAGGAAATCTAATTTGATTTTCTTCTTTTTTCTCCTTTTTTTTTGATATCGTGTCAAAAATTAATATTGTCTTATGCCATTGAATTTTTCATGCTTACTTGCCTTATATCGCTCTTTATCGTCCAAAACTACAATAATATATACGTCCAAAGCAAAACAATACTGAAGACAAAATCTACGAAAGAAAACGTACAGATATAATAAACACGGTATAAATTTGCATCTCCACGAGCTAAGGCTCGAACGAAAATTACATTTGAAACGACATTACTTGAAATTATATTGATTTTTTGTGGTCATTTTTACATATTTACCAAATAAGTTAAATAAAAAAAACCACAACATTAGAAACGTTTTCCCATTTGCTATTCAAAGTGTACTGAAGTACTTCTAGAAATTTAAGCAACCAGAGAGCTTCCGCAATCACTCACCTGTGGAAGGGTGATAGGGAGGCCGGAAGTAAACTCGTGTTCCTCTAATCTAGGTGAACTTACCTGTAACAAAACAAGACAACGTGTTAATTAAAACATAATATTACTAAAGAAAACACATTTTTATTGTGAACTTGCAAATTCAGAACAAAGTTCTGTGCTTTTTGAGCACATTTATGAATCAATCAGAAAAAAACATACAAAAAAAATCAAGTCAAGGAAAAATCTACCGGAGTAGGCAGAATACATAAAAAAAGATACAAAATAATCAAATCGAAAAAATATCCCGGTAACAACTAAATATGTTTTTCAATGATTTGATTTTTCTATCTTCTTTTTCTAATTGATTCATAAATTTGCATAGAATATAATACACTTTAATCAATATTTATTAAAATAAACATGTTTTACATTTCTACTTGCGCATTTATTTTTTAACTGCTGCTATCAGTGCTATCTCCTCTAATATTTAATTAAAAATAAAATAAAAATTAATAAAGCAGTATTTGTGGATTTATATACTAAAGAAGTAAGGATTTATTTATCTAGGTAAATAAAATATGTTTATTGAGATACAATGAAAAACAATAGTAATCTTATTAGGTAGATCTAATTGGGTAACGATCCCCAGAAATATTTTGAAAGAAAGATTTAAACGCTTGGCAACCGATTAATATACATAGTCGAGGAACAAGATTTTCGTTCTTTAACCGGTCGTATGCCGGCCGTACGTAACGCGGAATGTACCCGTCTGCCGCGCAATTTCGCGCACAATTGCTGTTTTTAGACCCTTTTTTGTGATATATTCATGTAAAAATCAACGATAATCGCTAAGAAGTTGCAGTTTCTGGTTTTTCATTATATAAGCTTCAATAATTACTTGTACAATAATTACTTTTTCAATAGTTATGAAAATACGTATTGAAATTTACTGTCAGAAATGTACGCACATGTTTATCGAATAGAACTATGAAAGCAAAACACTAAAGATATTGTACTTCAATATTTTCGTTATAATTTTATCAAAGAATATAAAAATACTTAATTACTAAACTTTTTTATTTAAAAATAAAACACTTTTTTGCGGTTCGTCCGGCATACGACCGGTTAAATACTTGCAAATAGTTCCCTTAATTTTTGCTTAATGTCATAAATCTTTCAGAGAAGGAAAAAAAATTCCGTCTCTTCTCGTTTTCGCTCCCTAGCTGGAGCCTGGGCTCCCCGCAAAACTCCTGCGGTCCGCCGCTACCCTCCTACGTCCTCCCATGTCAACCCCATGTCCTGTAGTTCAGCCAAGTACAACTTGTGTATAATGGTTGCGGGATGTCCGGGTCGCGGGGGTCCTACTGACGTGTGTGAGAGATGCGATCGGTTTAGGCATCCTGTGTATATCGACTGCCCCAACGAACAAGGCAGTAACTCAATATTTCAGGTATTTGAGTTAGTACCATTTTTAGGTTTAGGCCATGATTGCCTACCTACAGTAAAGACAGCAGTATCTCAAATGCAATATTTAACAGATAAAAATATTAATTTTACAAAAGTAGTAAATCAGTTAACCATTTTTCTTCCATGTAATAACGAAATAACTTAAGTTACTGGGTTAATTATAGCATGCTGTTTTATTGTTACAATTTTGACACAAACTATCGTTCAAATTCTAGCATACCTCGGATGCACAAACTTGGCAATGAACTACCTACAGATGTCGACATTTTAAATCTATCTCTCTCAAAATTTAAAAAATCATTATATGATCATTTCTTTTCAAAATATTAAAATTTTTATATAATATCTTAATTTTTTTATATATACCTGGCTATTCAAATTTAATATTGCTATATTATCGGTGAGTAAAAATTTCTGAGATCACTACTTTACACTTTTTTGCATATATACTTTTTTTACATATATGTCTAACCTTATTATGTTTAAACTATGTATATATACTTTTTTACATTTATACCCTTTATTTTTCTTATACATTTAATCGTTTGTTGTATTTTAATTATGTATAAACCTGTTGTAAAAGGCTATTAGCCGTGTAATTAATAAAATAAATAAATAATAAAATATCTCAATTACTAGTAAGATCGTCTTATTATTACCTACATACACAAAAAAAATGTTGAGAAGATTCAAAAGAGAATTAGAAATCCGGTTCGAAACTTAAAAGTGTCCCCCTGAAAAATCGATTTATTTGAGTTATTGCCTCGTTCGTTGGGGCAGTCGATATGTACATCCGCAAAACGTGTCCCCACCCAATAACTCAATAGGAAGTCATAATCAAAGCATGGATCTAAAATTACATTCAATGATTTACACATATCAAGCAGCAGCATCTTTCTTTCACCAATACATCAAAAAAGTACCTTACTAAGTAGAGTTCCTCCCCGCTTTAAGGGCTAAACATAAACTCTATTTGGACAGCAAACCTCCTCATCGTTTGCGGTCTGCGGTGATTTAATCAAGTAATCTCCGCATCAATATCCATTGAATTAAGAAACAAAATCGTTGGCCATTAGTTCAGCCCTAATTCTTTGTAGGCTTAGATATAAAAGTATCGAGCAAAATAACCAATTATTTAAGTGCTTTTTCGAGAGCGTTTAGATTTCAGAGAAAATCAGTCACCGAACATTGGAAAAAATATCTCGCTAAGAATGTTCTTAGGTTTTCACGGCCACTCAGAATCTTCACGTTTGTGTTTACTGGGGTATTATGCCGTGTTGTTACGACCTTTCGGGCCGACGTTTCGGATCCCATTGCAGGGTCCATCATCAGGGCTGATATGCTGATCACTATCTCTGCGGAGATAGTGATCAGACAACAGATGAATCATACATACAACACAATACAACACATCATGACTTCGGCACGGTATTGCAAGCCGATACTTAACCACAACATTCAAGACAACATATCAGCCCTGATGATGGACCCTGCAATGGGATCCGAAACGTCGGCCCGAAAGGTCGTAACAACACGGCATAATACCCCAGTAAACACAAACGTGAAAATATCTCGCTTATCGGAAAATTATTCCAAAATATTGGCGATATTTATGTAACTGTTTAATGAAATGTGAAGGAAGTAAAGAATTTCTAATTATTTAATTAGTCTGCGTAGAATTGTTAAATCTGACTTTTATCACAAAGTTACGTTAAAATGTCGTTTAAGGACCTGTACTTAGTACAACTCGTTGGGAGCCATGAAAAGTAAAATAAAGAACTACAGCAAATTAATGAAATCGTTTTATTTCTTAAATATTTTTTTTGTCAATGATCAGTAACATTTTTTTAAGGTGACGAGAGGGACTGGGTGAGGGATACCTGATGATGAGAGGGACTGCTCCTCTCGAAAATATATTTTAAGCTGTTCAATTATGATAATGAAATTTCAATTTCTCAATGGACGAAATGTGGCTTAATTTTCATCTTCGCATTTCAGGTGGGAAATAAAGTTTACGGACAGGGTGTGCCCATACTGCCCACATAGGTGTCTGACACTTGGTGGTGCCATTAGGGGTGGACGAGGAAGTTTTCTTGACATGGAAAACGTTCATTTTCGAAGTTATTTTACACTCAAAATATATCTATATACTACCACTGCGAAGACTGCTGTGGAACAAATTATATAATTCATCTATCTATATGACTAAAGGGGGAATCATTTGGCGCAAAAGTGTTTTGCGAAAATATTTACGACGGTTTTTTTGTTTATTTTTTCACTGCATTTTCCAAGCTGTGAAACAGGTTTAAAGAATGGAATGCCCTTCATATGCATTTTATTTACACAGCATTAGCATATGGACTGGTCATATAGAATTTACTGCCAATAAATTTTTAAAAAATCTGCTTTTTCAGGAAAATACGAAAATTTCTCGACATTAAACTTTTAAAAACAACTAACTATGCTATCTATCAATCGATCATTGAACGTGGAGTAATTGCGTGGGGAGGAGCGAGTATGACTGCAAGAAATCCTTTAAATGTTATCTAAAAAACGTTTAAAAATAAACAGTAATAACTACAAGTACAGATATTAAATAATTTAGACGTATTCTATGCGAGACAAATCTACACGATAACCGTCCTAGTTTACTTATACAAACACAAACAAACAAAGAAAACCCAATTCCTACACGCAGAAACAAAGAAACAAAAAAAGATATACTATGCAACTGTCCATTCACTACTCCAATATGGAATAATAGGGTGGGACAGAACTTATAATAATGTAATATATCGAATTAAAGTGATTCAGAGAACAATTATTAAAATCATACTAAAAAAATCAACATACCCCAAACAAACACTATTCAAAATGTTTCCAGTCCCAAAGGTGGAATCTATATACAAAAGAGTATCAATTATGTAACTTATCAAAGAAAACGATCAGGCAAATTCCGAAAAAAACACAACACCAAGATTAAGAGACAATTTTAAAATCCCAAAATGTAATATAAAAAAATATCAACAAGGTTTCATATACTCAGGCATGAAATTTTTTAACAACCTTCCAATCGAAATGAAAAAGTTACAGAATATAGAATAATTCAAGAGCAAATTGAAAGAACATCTCTATGAACTGAACTAGACACCATTACCTTAAAAGTCAAAGACGTTCACTCTACTACTTCATCCTAGATATATAAAATATAAAATAATTAAATATAAATAATTAAATGTAAGGAATTATATATAGAAATTCAAAGTTCCTTGTCCGAGCACAAGAGCAATGCTCTTAAATGAAGAGGAACTATGAATAATACAATTGTGTAATAAATATTATTGAACAATAAAAAATAAAAAAATAAAAAATAGATTCTCTCCAAGTCCCAAGAGCGCGAACCACTTATGTACAAAGACATTTTAGACATCTAGGCACCAAAACTGTATTCTTAAGATTTTGAAACTAAGCTAGACGCTTGTTCTTTGAAAATAGGGCAAGTCGCTGGTCTTCTGGAATGGAGCTCGAACCTGATCACTGGATAACTAGACGAGATAATTCTAACCACTAGAACGACAAGATATTCAATATTTTTAACATATTTTTTGTCACGGAACGTCGCTCTGGGAGGCAAATAAAAACACTGAAAATTAATTATCGATTTATTAATTATTTTAACAAATTCACGCGTCAACGTCACTGGACGCGAATTTAATTTAAATACTATTTAAAATTCAGATAATTTCTTAAATAACACTCGTCTGTGAAATACTTCTACTATTATTTGCTAGAATATTCTGTTCAATAATCGCACATAAGTAGGTATTTCGCTCGATATCTGCTGCTTCAAATTAATCTGCGCATTGGCAACTCTAGTGTTTGATAGCTAGCTAAGTCGGGCCGGTCAAACGTCAAACCAAACGTGATGCGCCGCGGCACAGATTCCGTATTTTTATATGAAACACGATGATTTTTCGAACCTCCTGATTGATTATTCTGTATATTTCTAGATTTTACGATAATTTTCATGTACATAATTCCAGAGTATTGTATGGTATCCACAGTTTTTTATAGTTTTGCTTTCTTCAATATATTACGAGGGATTCCAATCTTGCGTTATTTCTTCGAATTCTATCCTTTACTTTACGATATTATGAATTGACATTAGCACATTTTCGACACAAAATTAAACCAGGAATATCATGCCTTTGTTAACAAATAATTTAATAAAATAATACACACATGTTAAAATTACATTCTTGACTAAACGTCTGTTGACAAATTAATGGCAAGAACATAAACATAATCGTGGTATTCCGGACTATATTGCGTTCGACAATATTGATGATTTTAGCTCCTACCAAATTTTCCAATTACTCTAAACGAACCTTGGCGTTGCTTGGCGGAAGACGATTTGGGTACTCCAATTCAAATCACCTCCGAGGGTGGTGGAGATGGAAGGAAATTTCCGATGATTATATTAAATTTAGAGTATAAAGTTCCAAAGAGCTTTACGCTAATTGCACGTGTTGTTAGGCCCGAGATTACAATAATTTTACCTTTACCTTGCTAAGGTGATATTCTGGATATTATGAAAGAGAAAACAGTACATGTCACTTAAGGACCCATGTAGACGTCTCGACAACGTAATGAGATAAATTTTCCAAATACTAAAGTACAAAACCAAGTTAAAATGAAACAAAAAATTATAAATAAAGTTTTCTGATTCAGTTATTTATATACTTACTAGCTTTACCACTCGGCTTCGCTCGAGATTTGGGTTCTTGTTTACATATATTTATATACATCACTGAAAACAAATTGATGCTGAAACGAAGTTGTGATGTTCTTCCATTACGAGTATCCATTTTTTTTAAATAAAATAGATACATGTTACAGTATAATTATATATTACAGTTTTTTTAAACTTGTAACCCAGAAAAGTAAAACTTGTGTTTAGGGACAGGAGTACATGATGCATAATATCTGTTGATTATGTATGTAAGAAAAATATATATTTTTATAGTGAATCAATGATTATAAAAAGGCTAAAGTGGCATGTAAAGGTAAACAGTAGGTAAACAATATAATATAAGGAATAAATGTCTAACAAAGCATGAACATATAAATATAAGTATCTTATCTATTTGAATATGCATGTTTGAAGGGATATTTGTTTTAAGAATAACGAAAATAATATTATAAAGGTAAGTATACCATCGGGCGAGTCTAATATAATGTTAAGGAAAAATGTGTAACAGAGCAAGAATGATAATAATAAGTAAAACAACTGATCCATAAAAACCAAGTTTTTACAATACTACCTTTCTCATTTTCGGGTTTCGTGTCTACCCGATGCGTCGTAATCTCCATAAAACTTACTGAGTTGTATGAAAAAACCATTAAAAATGTTCTTAGGTTTTCACGGCCACTCAGAATCTTCAAGTTTGTGTTTACTGGGGTATTATGCCGTGTTGTTACGACCTTTCGGGCCGACGTTTCGAATCCCATTGCAGGGTCCATCATCAGGGCTGATGATGGACCCTGCAATGGGATCACGCAAACGTCGGCCCCGAAGTCGTAACAACCGGCATAAACCCAGTAAACACACAACTGCCAAAAAAATCAATTAAAATTTGAAAAAAATCCAAAAGATAACTTAGTATACTTTTTTTAAGAATATTTGACAGAGCTTACTTGATCGTATACGCCACAGTCCTGCTTGTCAAAGTTTCACATCGATTGGAGCACGGGAAAAAGGATTAAAATCGATCCCAAATTTTTTTCGTCAGACAAGCAAGTAATCAGACGCCATGAGTTAAATGATAGGGAGTAATAAATGGAACAGTGTAGGGAATTATAAAGATCATAAAATAAATGAGTGAATCAAGTATAAAAATTATTTTCGGAGTAGTTATTTTTTTTAATTTTAACTTTTATCTTCACACGTTTATTTCAAATAAGACAATATACAATGTTTGGTTTATCCCGCGACCCTCTGTCTTCCTGAGCAAGCATACAATGGCCCGCCCATCCCTTCGTGCAGCCCTCTTGGCAAAAGTACGCACATACACCCACACCCGTACACGCACATCGAGATATACACCAAATCAAAGCGCTATTTATTCGTTAACAATATTTATTTACAACAAATCTCAACTCGGTCAAATAAATTTTCTGCAAATGTTACACATTTTTGTAACAGAGCAAGTCCCCAATACTTTACAGGTGGATTCCTGCTTTGATTATGAGTCGAAAATGTTCAAGGCCTAATATCAATAGTTAAAGAGATTTGCGACATCAAATTATTCAATATATATGATTTATTTTTTGCGTAACGTTGGACTATCATTACAGTTACTTATATCTAATACGTGAAATTGTAAAAAATATCTAATTTTATTTTTGCAAGATTTTCACCATTTTATTCAATTTGTGTTAAAACAAATAAAATTTTCATAATCGATATAAGTTAATGTAAT